>AFIR01000595.1:0-71958 GCA_000223685.2 Zymoseptoria pseudotritici STIR04_4.3.1
CTCTACTATTCTTCTTATTACGAACGACTAGCCGAGCCTAGTAAGGAGAGGGAATAGCGCGAGGTTACGGTAAGGGCCTGGACTGTTCTCTCTTCTTCCGACTTCGACGCCGCTCGACTGTCGATCACCAGACATCATCGTGGACGTCCATGAGTCGTGACCAGAACTCTGCTTTCCGATGGCGTGAGCGGGCTCGGACAAGTCTTTATGTTGGGGACGCTGACTCTGGAATGGGAAGAATGATACTGGTGAAGTTGCCAACCTCACCGCCTCGCGCGAGAGAATGAACAAGAAGCAAGCTCCTGCGACTTCGAAGGGACCAGCGCAACGGCATATACAGTCACCATGGACGCATCAAATGACGACGGAAAACTGGTACTCGACCCACAGACCACGCCCAACATCCTCGGCGGTGCCTGTGTTCCTTTACCCGGTTCTTTTCTGGCGTGCTTCTATCCTTCCACGCTTGTCGGCCGCTCTGGTGTGTGCCTGATCCCTGCCCTATAGCGCTGGATACGGTATCAATCGACATGGGCCCTGAGCACGAACACACGCATTGGCTTCACGATGATGATGGTCGCCACCCATTCACATGTCACCCCGCGATTACCTCACACGTATCCGGATCGCATTTGTTGCCCAGTTGGTCGGCTGGTCTTGATCTCTGTGTGAGGAGGGCAAGATTGACCGACGGGCCGCTGCTGTCTGGGCTATCGTACAGTGAACTTTCTGGCCAGCCTCCCGTCCCGCTGAAGGGTCCTGCAATTGCAGCACGGACGATCTGGAAGTGCCTTTGCCTCGCCAGATTCACCATGGTTCCTCTGCGTCTGGCTCAGTGCGCATCCGCATTTCAATCATACATCCTTGAGCCTGGCACTGGTTGGCATGGACAAAACGATAGATCCATGGTATATCGAGGATGATTCGGCTTCGTTGATCCGGCGCTGCCTGGAATATGCCTGTCGGGCCTGGTGAAAGATTTTCCAAACTCTGACCGCACTGCTCAACGGAGTGGGGCCTGCTAAGCAGTACCTGCATATGACGAGTGACGAAGGTTGTCACAACACGACGTCGAACAGCACGCCCAAGGTGGCAATCATCTGCATGTCGAGTGTATCAGGTTCCGATTGCCCGTCCTGCTGCTGCTCCAGGGCAAGCCCATGTCCCGCTAACGAACGCCCGAATCCATGCGCAATGGCCCCCAAGAGGACTTTCCGCGGAAGTGCACTCGGGTTGGTGGCGATCTACGAGGGTTCGGCGGAGGCCACAGTCTGCGAATCGGTGACGGCAACTGCGTCCCGCATGACGGTGCGGTTTAAGTACAGCGGCATGCCTGCTTTCCTGCGCGCGGGACAGATCCATCTTATGAGTGCCATTTTGTTTTTCCTTGTCTGATGACCATACGACCTTCTCTTTAACGCCCTGCCCATCTACATTGTTTAATATATTCTTCTGCCTGTATTACCACTTCACACTTCACTTACTCGTGTCTAGCACACCTGCATTCTTGCCCCGAACGACTTCATTGTCGTTATTTTTTCAGTCGCTATCGCTATATCTCAATCAACCGGTCCGCCCCGCTGCCCGAGTAAAGTGCTCTGGCAGCCTTTAGACACGCTGGCAGCTGTGGCGCGTCCATTCCAGGAGTTTTCCTTCGACTTTGGTGGCCAAGGAAATGAACATATGAACCATGAGGTCCCACAGGTGACCAGCACGGAATACCAGAGGATTCTCGTGCAGTCATATCCGCCACCATACCTACCGTCCCAGCATCAACAACCGCAACAACAACACCAGCAGCAGCAAACCACCCAGGAATACTCGCAGTATGGTGTCTCTCCCATCCTCCCAATGCAGATGTCTGCGGCAGAGCCGCAGTACACTCTTGCGCCCAGTGTCGATCAGAATCAAATGCTGGCCATGCAAAGACCTCGACAGATCTCCACCGTGGCATCCTCACACTACTCAAGTCCGTATCACAGCCCGCAAGCGACGGTGTACCAACATCCGGGACACAACGCTCGCAAACGTAGTTTCCACGAGGATTTCGACTATGACTACCAAGGGCTTCAATTGCAAACGCAGGGTCTTCCAGCAGGAGGTGGACGACAGACTCCCGTGGAGTATTTTGCTCCGGCCGGTCCGTCGCAGCTCCAGCATGGATTCCAGCAGTTCCAGTACCCACCGTCACGGAGACCTTCTACCCAGAACTCACACTCGAACCGTTCGACGCAATCCCTGCCGCCGCCTCAAACACAGCCGTCCCAACAACATCATCACCACCGTCTGCCGAACCAACAACCGCCGAACAAGATGCCACGCTTCAGCGGTTCGCCGGCTGATGACGATGAGGACAATGACCTCGGACCTGCCAGCGTCGTCGGCCAACCCGGGATGCCTGAACCTGCGCTTCGTCCGAAAGGACCGAAGCTCAAGTTCACACCCGAAGACGACGCACTGCTGGTGGAACTCAAGGAGACAAAAAACCTCACCTGGAAACAAATCGCCGACTTTTTCCCTGGTCGAAGTTCCGGAACGTTGCAGGTCAGGTATTGTACGAAGCTGAAGGCCAAGACCACCATCTGGACAGATGATATGGTATGCTCTCTCCCGCTCCCACCGTCCTTGAAAGCTTGACTAACAGCACCTTCAGGTCCTCAAGCTTCGCACTGCAATCCAAGAGTACGACAATGACCGCTGGCGGATCATCTCAACAAAGGTCGGCAACGGCTTCTCCGCTGGTGCTTGCCGCGAAAAGGCACTCGACCTGGAAGTCGAGGACAGCACCAACACAGAACTATACGGCACTTCGACAGCGAGTAATGTGCTCCCACAGTCCCGGGAGTCGATGATGATGAGCGAGGACATGTAATCATGTCTTCTGCTTACACACCTTGGATGGCTTTTTGCTTTGCATTTCCTGGACCGAGAGATACCCCGGACGAATTTCCTTTGTCATTTGCTACTGCTGTTCACTACCTCTACCACCACTGCTGGACGGAAAGTCGAACCTCCCGATAGCGATAGCCTTGGGCAAGGCGTTCTACCTATACTCCCGACACACACACTCCTTAATATATACCCAACGCGAACCGTGCTGGCCACGTTCGCAACACACATGACGACAACGAAAGACAATATAATGGCCTCATACGAAGAAGAACAGATGGAGAGATCAGGACTGTATGATATTTTGGCGCAGAAGGAGTTGCGCGTTGAGGCGAAAAATCTCTTGTACTATTAGCAAGCAAGCAAGCATGCGCAGCGCAGGTTGAAATGAGATACCCCATTTCCTGTTCCATCATCTTTCATTCTCCGTCGGTTTCTCATCGGGTGCCTTCAAACGTCAATCAGGAGAGGAGCCATGAAGTGGGTGACATAGCATGTCGCAATGAGCCTCACACGTCATCTGTATGCCCTCTGAGCCTTTGCTGATCCCCCCAGGTCTCGCATTTCCCCCCAGAACTCGCATTTCGCCCGTCCAAAAGCGTCGCTCGACAGCTCGTTAGCACCGCTCGGGCCTTCGTGCGCACTCTCGCCCAAGAGTCAGTTGTGTCGTCATTACTCTTTGTCGGCGTGCTCTAGACCTGCCCTATCCTATGCAGGTACACCTCAGTCGATGCACGGACACCCAAGCAGAGCCACATCATGCCACAGAGTTCTTTTGTTGCGAAGGATGTGTCATCCAAGAGGTGTCTTCCGACGGGAGGCTACTCCAGCAAATAATCGCATCGTCGGTGAGGCCCAGGGCAAGACATTGCAGCTTCGATGTCGTCCTGTGACTCGTGCGTAAGCTTTGAAGTTGAGGCGGAGTCAGACTCCGGCTGCAGTTCTCAGTGAATCGGCAAGGCGTAATGCAACGAACTCTCGGATCATTTGACTTTACCCAATAGCCGAAAGAACAGCATATGTCCTCTACGAATTCTCCAAGTCGTCTCTGCATGCCCACTGACCACCATCATCGACGTTCAACAGCTCCCGGACCCACCGTCTCGTAAAGATGGTTATCACATTATCACATGCAAGCCGTGTAATCTCTGGTACATGAAGTGAGTACACCTCCCACGTTCCCGAAATTCTCGCAGAGCAAAACCGTGGTTCGGGAATCCGAAAAGTCTCCACTTCCGCCCACTCTAACTTTTTGCGAAACTTCTGTCCTACCAAGAGTCCACTCTGCCAGTGACCAATTGTACAGGCAGCATTGACGCGGCAGCGTTCGCAAAGCGCAAAGCGGAATGTTCCTTTGCCGTGGGTGAAAAGTGTTGGAAATCACGCGATTCCGCACGCTTCACGTGTGTAAAGGCCCTTGAAATTCGGACTTCACCTATACAGTTGAGAAACGACAAGTCGGAATTTTGCGGTCTTTGCAGTGTCATTTTGAGTCCAAGAGCGTGCGGTTTGGACGACTGGAAGACTCGGGCCTGGCCTTTTGCTTGCGGCTGGTTGGTGCCAAGAGGCGATGCGAAATCGTGGTCGCCATCGGGTCTAAAGTAATAGACGCTTCGGATTTTGCTGCTGCCATTTCTCTGCGACTGTCGATCAGGAACAATCGTGCAAATGACAAGCCGTTCAGGATTGCGCTAGCATCAGTAGGACTCATCGCTGGAAATCGATTGGATCGAGAGGCATTGCTAGCAGACCTGTGGCTCAGTCGTCCAGTCTCGTCGTTTCCTTCCATGGGACGATAAAATGACGGCAGCGATGAGTGTGCGTCGAAGATGCCGAAGCATGGTCATGGAAGACGGATGCGGCAGCGCACAATGGCGGTGGAGCAGTGAAATCTCTGCAAGCTGCGGCTGTCGCTGGCGAAAGCGAAAGCGTTTGCGCCCGGAGAAAAGGGGCTCAGGAGGAGGTGAAACAAATCGTAGCAACCGTCAACCAGCATCGCAAAGAGAGGCGGTTCAATGCATGTACTGGGACGAGCAGCATAGCTTGTCCACTCCCTGGCGCCTTCCAGCTGCCTCCCACCAGCACCAATTCGGAGGAGGAATATTCCTAAGGATTGACCTTGATGTGATTGTGATATGACGTACTGTTGATCAAGTCAAGAGTCACAGACATCGCCTGAGTCCCATGTTTGCAAAGCACGCCGGACTGCTCAACCACCGCTGCGGCTAGATGGCGCTCGTTGCACCGCCTGGATTGCTGATGTCCACCGCTTCGAGTGGGTTGGTCGGCGAGCGAAGACTCTGCCAGGCTCGCTTTGCTGCTTCGACGGCAGAACTTTTCAAAGCATCGCGCAACGCATTGTGACCAGCGCATGGTGTGCAGCGTAGGGAGCGAGTTGATAGCCGCCCTATGCACATGCTGGCTGCGAGACCTGAGCATGTGCAAGGAGCGCTGTGCAGCCGCGAGGCCGCCGCAAGGTCCGTGAACAGCAAACGGTTGAGGTTCCCGATATGGTGGTCATCGCAGTCATACTTCTTCTCCAGAGCCGAACCGTAGTATATCAGCAGACCTCGACTCTTGCAAGCAGAGTAAGCAGAGTGTCTGATGCGACTTGTCGAATGAGAGCCCGGCTCGTCGCTGTCTCCAAAGCTGGTCCAGTCCAATGTCGCTCCGTTCCACAGTTCCAATGGAATTGGAGCATGTCGCTTTCTGAATTGGAGCATGTCGCTTTCTGCTCTCGACTCTCTCCATCGTTCCAATGGTACCATGGCTCTGTATGGTACTGTGTGCGCATCATCGCTCTCAAGGTTTCCGGGCGTGGAAAAATGGCAGGAGGAGGATTCAAAAGAATCCTCTCCGTCCCCCACCAGGTCGTTTCTTTTCCCATCACCCAGACTCACACCAAGCAAACAGTCTACCACAGCAACGCCAAGATGTCGAACACCACCCGCACTTTTGAGCCAACCTTTGAGGAGAAGACCCTCCGCGAGCTCTGGGCCGACCAACTCCCCTTCGTGTTCGACGCTCGCCGCCGCAGGCAGGGAGCCCCCTGGACCGATAACGAGGTAACTATTCCTCTCCCCTGCCAGGCCCTCTCTTCGAAACTCTCACTGACCATGCCTCTCAGCTCATCTTCGTCCACTTCTGGTACGGCAGGGCGGGCCTATGGGCCATCGCCTGGGCCATTGGACGCTCCTACCAGGCTCTGCGCAACCGGGAGCACAAGTTCAAGAAGCAGGTGAAGAACCTCGACCTGGCCGCCTGTCCCACCAAGGAGGTCATCATCCCTGGCGTTCGGGTCCCCGTTGATGCTCTGAGGGAGCATCTCCACCGCGAGGCGCCTTACGAGGCGGCCAAGGCTGCCTCGAGCAAAGCTCACTTGGCGGTGAACCCTCGCCCAAAGGGCAACACCCGTGGTCTTCTCCCCACCAAGGCCAAAGCTCGCGGCGTGAAGAAGACTCCCGCCAAGAAGAGGAGCACCGCCACTCCTGTCGTCGCCGCCCCTGCCTCGCCTCTCCGCCAGGCCAACACCGACTCCGCCGTGGGGGTCGACCCCATCACCTCCCGCCAGTACACCGGCGCGGAGGTCCATGAGGGCTTTCTTGGGCTGCCGGCCTACCAGCCGCCAGCCATGGCCGCCATGGATGCCACCGCTTCCGCTGCTCGTGGCTCGTTGATGCTTGGCCAGGTCAACGTCAACTCCGGCCTCAGCAACAATGGCAACGCCATGGGAGTCAACTCCAGCGTCTCCATGGTGGAGGCCGAGAGGGAGAGGGCCGAGGAGGTGGCGCGCTTCCGCGTGTTCGGGCCTCACGGTCGCCCATGGGAGCAATGAGGGATGAGCATCTTGGCGCGAGGAAAGTTTTTGTTTTGTCAGAGGCAGAACCACATGGCGTTAGCATGATCTTAGTTCAGATAGAAAATGTATCTTCTTGATACACCACTGTTCCCGTCTCATCATGTGACCGTCCTGCTCTGCTCGTGCTCCGCCTCTGTCATCTCGTCAGTTGTATCCACGTGACTCGCCTCAGTCTGACCTGCACAGATATAGAGACTCTTGGAATCATTGAAGTTTTATTATGTGCCTAAATGGTCAATCAAATGCAAATGCCGTTCATCTCACTCGTAATCGTCTCATCTCATAGCGTCGCCGCTTCCTTGCGTTCCGCATCTTCGACTTCCGTTGCAATGCATCTCATGTTCGTTGCTCTTTCACTCGTCGTCATCATGATATTTTCGCAATTTCCGGTATGGACAGCCAGTCTGGTACGGGCTGTCCATCGATACGCGAACGCATAATCAAAACTCCAATGCTCCTCCAAGTAGCACAATATTCGTTGTCCGTAAGGAGGGTTTCGTTTGCACAATGCCCCGGGGCAGTTCCTTGCGGGTCTCCTCTTTCATGCTGCCGGCGCCGCCACTATCGGCTGAGTCCTTCGACCTGCAAGGAGAGACTCAAATTGTAACCGGTCCGATCAGTGCGAGAGATTGGTTTCAAGCTTCATGTATCCCATCAATGCCATCTTCTGGCGTGAATCTGATCTGTCCTCTCAACTTCTCACGCCTCTTCTCCTGAAGTTGCTCCTGACGTCGAGCCTTGAGCTGCTTGAGCTTGCTGCTAACGCCCGACAGACCGACGTACTCCACCTGGGTGCCACCAGTAAAGGGAAGCGTAAATATGCGGCGAGGTTTCGGCTCATCATTCCGCGCTTGATTGCGTTTCTCACGCACGCTCATCATACGAGGGAATACAGAGCGGCGCCGTTCAGCCACCTCGGAAGTGTCGCCGCCGGGAGGTAGTCGGCCGTCAGTGTCTTCAAAGTCGTCATCACTGCTGTCATATCCCTCCCAGAACTCCCGAGGCTGCCAGAAAGATGAAAGGTAGATAGGTCGCTCTGCTGGCGTAGTCTGCGGTCGACCTTGCGGAAGTGAGAAGCGACGGAAGCTATTTGACCGGCCAAACGGGATCGGTTGAATGAGACTCTCACTGTAGCGTCTCACGCGGTCCCTCAAACTCGGTCGTCTCTGAACTTGATCATCCGGAGTGTCAGGCGCCACCATCTGTCGGTCTGGGTCCTCGATCGGCGTTGGAGGGATGAAGACGAGCTGCGGAGGCTCTGATGCTGTGCGCGGATCATTAAGCTGGTTGTCGACACGATGGCTCGGCTCATCAAGCGCGCTTTGAGACGTTGTCGGTCCTTGGACATAAGCCTCGAAGACAGGAGAGGGTCCGTCGTGAAGGATGTGCTCTTTTTCCTCAATGTGAGCACCGCTCACACCCAAGCCTTGAAGTTCCCGTGAGACCTGGTGTACCATAATCACGCTGCTATTGTTGTGCGGGTAGATCTCCATCCCTCTCGCCACGCAGACCTCATCTTCAGTCACCGCAGAGAAGACTGACATCGGCGTGTTACTGGGAAGCAAGTGACGTTCGGGCACTTCTTGCGGCACTTCCAGAATGGTTTCGTGAGGTAGCTTGGTTTCAGAAATCTCCTCAGCACGTGGCATACTGGTCCGGCGGACGTCGTTGTTCAAACTCAGTCTTCGCTCGTGCGAAGTGCGTCTCAGTCTTGGTGAAGGGTGAACTTCTTCCACTTTGAAGGCCGACCCTAGACTTGTGCGACGCACATTGTTGTCTCGATCCAGTCTTTGATCCGCGGAAGTTCTTCTTAATCGATGAGACGGTGACTCGGCATGCAAAGAGCTCACGCGATCTAATCCCAGGTCTCGCTTCGATCTTCTGAGAGCGCGCGGTTGTTGTTCGGAGATCGATCGTAAGTGAGGCCTGGCTGCATCGCCAGCAAGGGGCAGCTTCATGTTTGCAATCGGAATCGGTCGGTCGTTCGAGGGTGAAGAAACCACCCGGATCGAGCTTTTGGTGAGTTGTCCGTACGGTTTCGCAACGATGTTGCTGTCAGCGTAGAAGTCGTCCGGACGCACAGTTGGAGACCCTTCGCTTCCGATAGACGCCCTGCCATGCTTGTGCTTGAGTTTCTGGTTGCTCTCCACGCTATTTCGCTTGCTGCTGGCTGGAGTGCTGGCGCCGCGCAACGATTCACACCTAGAGGTGTGCCGTAAAGTTCGCTGCCTTTCCGGAGTGGCGACCACGACAGCTTGCACGCCACTGCCGTCGCTGATAGCGCTGTAACGCTTCACGTTCTCCTCCTGGATGATTTGGTATGCCATGTTGTTGCCTTCAAGAGACACCTCATTGACCGGCGGTGTTGAAGGCGAGGCAAGATCAGCTGGAGCGTCTGCCTCGGCAGGGAGGGTCAGCTGAAGGGGCGATTCGATCTGCTGCATCTGAGTGTGTTCCGACGATTTCTGTTGCGGTGCAGAGATCGATTCTTGAGTATCGTCTGCTGGAAGAAGTGAAGTAATGTCCTCGAGCCGGGCCGTTGACTCCAATTTCACCTCCTTTTTGCGAACGAGCGGCTTTTTCGGAGCGGCCTTCCACAACGGCGTGCCGTAGATCAAAGCATTGTCAACCCGCTTTACATCGTCTCCAGGGTTGATAGGCGCACGAAGTCGATGTATCCGATTATTTGTCTCCATCAACGGCGAAGTCGGCGATTCGCTGTTGGCGTGCAGGCTCGACGTCTTGTCCATATCGCTATCCGACTCCACCTGATAATTCTTCACCCGAACCTCGCCAACGTCCGAGCCCTCATTCTGAATCGTGCCACTATCATCGCTGCCAGTTCTCTTCACAGCCAGTCGTGTTGTAGTAGGTATGTTGAGCCAATCGTGCGAGCGATCTGGCTCTCCAACGGGCGATGTGATCATGCTGTTGCTGCCGCTACCACTGAGACCTTCTCTCGCGGTGCGGAAGGACTCCGTGAACGAAGCGTAGTCATTTCTCAGCGGAGGCCGCGAATGTTGGATCGCTCCGCGTGGAGAAATATCTGGCGTTGGTGGACTCTGGCTCTCGCCGATTGGAGTTATGATGCCAGACTTGCGAGACTCCAAGGCGTTTCGTACACGATCGGCGAAGACTTGTGGAGGAGGACTTGGAGCTCGCTCGGTCTGAGCCGCGGCGACCTCGCTGTTGGTCATCGTTGGCGGTGTTGGCGGCAGACCCGAGTTGTGTCTGCTCAAAGGGTGCGGCAGAGGTGGAGGAGTGACTAGCACAGTCTCCGCATCGATGGCATCGTTCTCAGTGACGCTCAGCTCGTTCATGCTCTTTACAAGAATCTTGCTCCCAACTAGTGTTGTATGATGCTCCACTTCCGTCTCTTGTACATTTTCATGCCAGTCTCGCTGCTTACCAGCCTCGCTTGGAAGGTCCATCTCCTCCACAGACATGCTTTGCGTGTAGCATTTACACCTCCGATCCCACCGCGCTATGCGAGCAGCGTTGACCCAGTAAGTTCGCGAGCTACGAAATTACTCCTTTCCATATGCAGCACAACTCTTTTGCGCGATCGCGGTGAACGCAGTCACAGATTCATCACACGCGTGTCTTCGGACGCCGTGTGCTCATTACAGATGATCGCTTCGCGGTCGTCGATGGTGGCTTGGCTGGTCGTCGCACGATGGCTGCTGCGGTGGCCAATATGAAGAGCGTGCTCACGCCGAAGAAGCCGAAGACTTGAAGAGGCGGAAATTGACAGACGATTATGCGCCGGGATCCGGGGCTTTGGGTTGAGGGGAACGAAATGTGGTGACGATTCGCGCACGCTTGGGTGGTGGGGGAGGCCTGGCGTTCTATTACGAGGATATCGATGTTTGGATATGGCTTGTCCGGCTTGAGGAGAAAGGAGAAATATCGGAGAGGCCGTGAAAATCGTGTCGTGTCAGTGGAGAGTGTGAGGGTGAAAATGGAGGCCAGACGGAGGAGGCCAGCAACGGAAGCCGTCGCGAAGGAACGCTCTGCCCACGTTCACGCGAAGGAATTCAAGGTTCACCTAGCGGGGGTGATGTAACTCTTCACGATTCTCACTCCTGGAGGAGAAGTTCTTCCATAAATATGGTCATCTGTTCGATTCAACGGTAATTGACGAAAGGATGCGAAGCAAATCGAGGAGACAAGAAGGAGGTCACGCAGAGAACGAGGGAGCGAGGGCGCAAGTGATGAACGGCTCTTCTTGCGCAAGTCCATGCAAGCACTCTGCACCTTGGCGCATGTGGACATGCACGGCCTAGCATTGGATTCGACCTCCGCGCTCCAATCACGGCGGTGTACTGCGTCGGCTCGAACACGAGCAACGGTACGGTGCATATCGCGGAACAGAATGGTCTGAAACCGAACGCACGACCATTTGCTGCGAAGATTGCGGTCGCTGCTGGTAGCCTGGTAAGAGGGACGAAACTTGAAGGGTGTCTCACGAAGGGACAGGTACTTGAGTCAGGTACGTCGGGATGTTCTACAGTGGTTCTATAGAAGCCGAAGGGGTTCCGTTCTATGTGTTTGTGGCCCTCCGATTCGCTCGAGTAACGGCACTTCGTTTTGAACCGTATAGTTGTGCTCCCGAAACGTAAGGAATGAGCACCATGAGCACCAGTGTGAGACGTGGAACCTGGTCGTTGGGCCGTCATGGACCATTCTGTGACATGTTGTGCAACCAGGCCTCGAATCAGTCGACAGAAGCTTGGGCAAAATGGCTAACATTCGCGGCGAAGGACCGTAATTCAAGTCTCAATTCAAGAAAACTATACGTTCTTTTTCCGTATGTCTGTCGTCTGTCTTCGCAATGCAGACTCAATAACCCAAGCAAGCGCTCCGAGCAACCCAGTGCAAGCAGCAACAACGTCAAACACATGCACCGCCCACCAGATATGCTGTACTCCAAACAGACAGTCTGCATACTCGAATCGCCACTGTCCGGCCGTTTCATCCCACCACGCACTGACTAAACCGGCATTACCGCCGAAATCTCCCATCATGCTGCGTACAGTGACCTCTCGCACGCCGGTCCGGCTAGGATGGCGAGCTAGTGCACCTTCAGGAGAGTGGTACTCGTACGCTGCCCATATTGGCGTCTGTTCGTTGATGATCTCCATACCTGCTTTCGGCCTTGCGTGGTAGACGAGGCATCCTTCGTGATCATGTCCGTTCAAGACGATGGCACTACCGTTTCCGTTCGGTCCGGTCAAGCCCTCTAGAATCCTCTCGCTTGTTGCACTGCTAAGATGGTTCTGCTCTTTGATTCCTCTACCGTTGCCTTCGGGAAAGTGATCGAAGAACGGTCCATCAACACAGACACCCTCTTCCTTGTACAGCGGAATGTGCGTAAGCAAGATGGTAGCTGTGCTTGGAGGAAGGTCTCCGTTGTGCAAATGCTGATCGAGAAAGCCCCTACTTTCCGCTTGCAGATCCTGCTCGTATGCGGGCCCGTCCAGGTTCATCGAGTTGAGAATAACCAACCGAAGCTCAGGAGCCGCAGGAAGCTTGTTCAGCGCAAATCGGACTTCCCAATTCACTCTTCCATAGGCATCCTCGAACCTAGGCATGCGTTCCAGTGTGATGTCTCCAGCATATCCTATGTCGTGATTGCCAGCAACAGCGATGATCCTGTTCTTCCAGGTCGCATCTTGTCCAAGCACTTCGGCGTGATATTCATTCGCGTCCGTGATCTCCCGAGGAACGACATGCCCGCTCTTGAAGACTGTGTTCCAAAACCTTCCAGTCCGACTCGAGAACTCCTCGTCGTCGATCCACTGACTTCCAAGCAAATCTCCCAGCACAACTACGTGGGTAGGATCCGACCACCAGTGCATTGCCCTGTAGATATGCGCCAAATATCTGTCATTGCCCCAGAGGTCCAGACGCTTTCGATATCCTCTTATTGTCCGGAGTATATCCTCATGCAACAAGCTCTCGATCCTGCTTCGCCAGCTCGTAGACAAAACTCCAAGCCCATCTTTTTCAACATCTTTCAACAGCCGTTCAAAATTCGGAAACGCCGACGAGTCGGAATTGGGAAGCGATGTGTCGCCTTCTAACTGCGGATCGGCCAGGGCGAGGAGGCGAAATGGAGCCTTGTAGCTCGAAGTTGAGGCGGCATCATGGTGCGTGTTTGGAGAAGAGTTGTGAGCTTCGGGGAAGCTGCATTGTTTGAACGCCGGGTACAAGTAAATGTAGAATGTGGCTGCTAAGGCAAATGGCACCAGAAGGCGAAAGAGGCCGAGAAGGATACCAGAGAGGCGCATGGAGACATTATCGTGGGGATGTTCAAGGTTTCGGCGTGTCGAAGTTGGCCGTGCTCGTCAACCACGGTGAACAGGCATCAGGGGAAGTCACGGAGTTGCCTCCGGTTTCAAAGTGGACACTGGACAGGAGCTTCCAAACCTCAAAGTCGCTTCTCACAACATGACACTCCGTCATCGATCTTTCTCAGCCGTCCTCTTCTCACACATACGGGAGATGTTAATAATCGGATTGTCACTGTTCGGTCTGCTCCAAAGAAACAAGGTTGCGAACACTTTCGTGGTACCACTCTCGAGCTTAAGACTGCAGCTCGGAAACGTTTCGGGACGAATACCATTCAATATGTCCTGCAATCACAACACTGCGTTCCCGGAGTCAAACTCGGGGGATTCGCAGCAAATTTGTTGAAGGGCTGCTTGCAAGGACACGGAGCCCTTCGAAAATGGACTTCCTACTCCCATTCGACAGTCCCATGTTCTGAGCCTTCGCGCCGATGCGATGAGTAGGATTGATGAGGACCAACTACCCGATTTTGGCGAGTGCCCATGGTGTCACACTCGAACCGACCGGATATGTGTTGGTTGTTGTAGGTTGTCGAGAAGAGCAAGGCTGATCTCACGGTCCCCACAACTTACAAGGCTCCTGCCTCTCCCACGTGACGGCTTCCATGCTTTCACACTCACAATGCGGGGAAGTCTGCTCGAGTCACTCTCCATCTGCCATCAGCGATTTCGCAGTTCGTCCGCTCCCGACACCGGAACAACGTCAACAAAGCCAAAGCCAAAACTTGTGAGCAGCCATGTCCTGGCATGGAGGCACTGCCTTTGACCCACAACAGTCGCAGCTCAACTCTCCACAACAGACGTCGCCGCTGGCCGGATCGCCTTCCATCGATGGTCCTGCGCGGAAACGAAAGCGGAGCTCTGCCGCGGCTGAGAATGGCGTCGCAGACCACCTTGGAGGGACGCCCGATCATGGGTACGAGGGCAGTCCCATGAGCCAGACGAACGGGAGCAAAGGAAGACATCAACCAGGTGTGAAGAGAGCCTGCAACGACTGCAGGCAGCAAAAGGTTCGTTTGTTGCGACGACAGCTTTGTGGTTAGCGACAGGTTCTTCGTCGCGTATTCCTGGGCTAGACTGGACTCACACTAACGACTTTTTCACAGTTACGGTGCAATGTTATTGCTGGCCCTGGAGACTACTACAAACCGTGCGATCGATGTATTAAGCACAACCTCAAGTGCAGCATCGACAATGACTTCAAGAGATTGGGCAAGCGTGCGGCGCATGAAGAGATGGTTAGGGAGCTGGAGTCATGTAGAGCAAGGCTGGCACAATACGAGAGCTTGGGCATACAACTTCCAGCCGAGACTCCACGACCGACCTCTCAATACGGTGCGAGCTACGAAACTTCTCCAGCTGCCGGAGCACCCGTCGCACCGATGTCTGCCGCTGCTGGTAACGCCTTTCTCGGAGCGAGCGAAGCGGCAGCATCTAGAAGTCTGCTGGACCTGAGTCAAGGATACCGCGAACTGGCACCGACGAGCTATCCGTCCATAACTCCTGGCACATCGCATACGACGCTCGGAAATGTGACACTGTCAGAACCGCAGCTTCTGGAGTTATACGGCATCTACTTCCGCTCGTATCACCCCTTCCTGCCGCTGCTCAACGCGGCCACTTCTTACAAAGAGTACTACAGCGAGCATCCTTTGCTGCATTGGACGATTATATCTATTGCTGCTCGACGCTACGATGCGAAGCCCGGTCTATTCATGGAATTGCAACGACCTCTGGAGGAGATTCTCTGGACGACGTTGTCTCAGGTCCCTCAAACGTACCATGTCTGCAAGGCTTTGGCGCTGCTATGCACATGGCCTCTGCCGACATCTTCAACCTCGCAAGAGCCCACTATGATGCTTTGCGGTGTTATGTTCCAGCTTGCAATGCAATATGGTCTGCATAGACCGTCGCACGCGCAAGACTTTAGCCGCTTCCGTATCGATCTCCGCGACGAAGACATCTCCGACAGACTGAATACATGGGCGACCATCAATATTGTCGCTCAGAACGTCAGCACTGGTAACGGCCAACCTCCACTTGCTCGCTGGGCATGGTTTACATACGGACTGCATCTGGACAGCATGAAGAAGGAGCTCCAGGTTCGATGTCAAGTAGAGAAGTTCTGCGACACAGTGACCCGAACTCTTTTCACCATGCAGCGAGACCACGTTGTAGAAGTCGACCAGGCTCAGCGTGGTCTTCAGATTGACATGTACGCTCGAGAGCTTGGAGAGCTGGAAGTCACTGTGCTTTCGACAAACACTTCTCGTAAGCATTTCTGCTTCTCGTGGACATGCTTACCTCAACTAACTTCATCGCAGCCGTCCAAGTGCTGTTTCTCAAGGCCGCTGCCTTACATCTCCGTCTAGCCGCCTTCTTCGACAAGACCACATCGCCAAATTACCAAGCCGATTTGCGGAACGTCTACATCGCAGCTTCGGCACTTCTTTCTCACACAAGCGACATGCCAGCCGAGCAATTCACCTATGTGCCGCGATATATCGAACAGATGATGCTCGCCGCTTCGGTCACGTTGCTCAAAATCCTCAATTCGTTTTATGCCGTTCACGTCGATACTGTACATGGCAGGACCCTCTTCTTCCGCACAATTACGAGTCTTCGCAAGTTGAGCGTACGCTCCAACGACCTTCCTCAACGACTGGCCGAAGTTATGGCTCAACTTTGGCAAACCAGTGGCGCCGCGGACCACGGTGCTGTCAAGAGGGAAGAGGCTGGCAGCTTGGTACCCGATGACAGTCTGCAACTTAAAGTTCGCTGTCGCTCTTCACTATCCGTCCTATACGATGCCATTTGGCGATGGCGAGAGCGTGCTGGTCAGGCTGGTCGTGAGAGCCTGATCACGGCAGACACCAATCCCACCGCCCTACCAACGGACGCAACTGCTTCCCGCAACACACCGCAGCCACCGAGTGGCCTCGGAGGTCCAATGGCTCCAAGTCATGGCTTGCCCGACGTTTCCGGCACCGATTTCGAGGCTGCGTCGTGGGATGCGACCTTCGGCGGCAATGCCGTCTTTGACACCCTTAGCTGGGCTCTAGACGGCAATCTCGGGCTCACTGGTCAGGGACTGTTTGGTGGGACGGATACTCTCGGTCTCCCCTGGCAGGGATAGCCTTCCCCTAAGAAGGCGGAGCATCAGAGCGGCAGTGACGACCCCATGCTGTCGATATCGGACGATGCATAGGCGAGCGACGAAGCGTAAATAGTGAGTATTAGCATTATCAACGAGAACGAAGCTTACGACTTTCACGGCGGTTGCTTGACCTCACTTCCTCATTGAGTGATTCCTTAACCTTTCTTATTGTCCCTTCTGCGCTTAATCTCTTTTCATAACCCGAATCTCCGAACAATGAGCGTACTTTCCATTCACTCCCTTTGACCACAATGAGTTACAAACCACACAATAATCTTAAACGACCAACAAAGGCAACCTCTTTCATCCCGCCAACATGCCTCACCTATATCTTTTCCTCCAGCCCGCTCGTGCAGCCAACGTCAATTAGCACACGAACCAGTTTCACTCACTTCGACTACAGCTCACTGACTTCACCCAGACAAACCGACCACCACCACCACCACCAACACCAACACCAACACCAAGATGTGGTCCTGCTGCAGCTGCTCCGCTTCCAACCCGGGCGGCATCGTCGCGACCTGGTGCAACGCTTGCGGACACAACACCCGTAGCTGCCGCGAGTGTTTCGCGTACGCGAGGGTGTTTATTGAGCCGATTTTGCACATGTTTCAGGGGTTGGGGATGAAGAAGTAGGTGAGACTCGGTCATGAGATATGGGAAAGAGGTGGGTGTGGATGTACACGGGGTGGAGATGGTGACTCGCTGGTCGAGGGGAGAAAGAAGTGTTGATAGTAAGTTGAAATACTCAAGACTTGCCTTTCGAATCTTTTCTGTGATTGTGTTCAATTCGTCGGTGCTCTCGGTTTTGTGGTCTCTCATCTACGCCATTGGCTTCATACCTGGAGCGGCGAACCGATCAGAGTCGACGGAAAGCGTGAGCTCCAAATTTTCAGAGCCATTGCCCGTTCGTCAAGTTATGTTGCTCTGGTCCTGCTCATGCGTTGATGCTCCTTATCCCCATCGTTCCGCGCGAGAGTAAAGGGCCATGCGATACGGTGGACCTCGTGACTCGCCAGGCAGAATCGGTTGCTCATCAGACATCGCGGCCTCTTTCGTCGTGACGCTGATGAATGTTGTCCGGGCGTCTTTGCAGATTGATGCGATGGCGAAAGGGGAAAGTATAACAAGCCGTCGCGCCCTGCCGTTGATATCCGCGACCTTATCGGATAGGGCAGGTCCACGCGTATATAGAGCTTTCCCCGCTATATACCACAACCTATCCGGACCCAGATGGTCAGTCTCCATCTCTCACACTCACTGGCGATCGGAAGAGGTAAACAGAGGAAGAGGAAGCGTTGGAACATCGAGCCAGACTTGGACAAGAGCGAGTCCGACGGGACAGAGTCGGCAGAATGATCCCTCCATTCGACTACTTTGAGCATCGCTCGGCATGGTACGAAAGCTTCCCACGGTTCCCCACTCACATCCCACGCCTCGTCACTTGGAACATGATTCGATGTCGTTACACGAGAGGGAGAGCTTGAACTGACGACGTGCGACGACTGCAGCAAGCAGAAACAACACGAACGCTCAACTCGAATCGCAACGCTCCCACAACCCTACCAAACGCCATTGTCGACCGCCGAACGAGAAATCTTGAACGAACCCATCGATAAGCTCGTCGAGAATGTCCAAAACAGCACCACCAATGCCGTCGATATCCTACGAGCATACGGGAAGGCGGCGGTCAAGGCACAAGAGAAGACGAACTGCGTTACTGAGGTGATGGTGAAAGAAGCCGAACAATGGATCAACAGTGGAGACATCAACTTGAAGGGACCGCTTGCTGGTATACCCGTCAGTCTGAAGGACAGCATTCAAGTCGGAGGCTTTGATACTACTGTTGGATATTCTTGCAATGTAGGCAAACCGGCGCCTGTTGATGGAGCTATTGTTCGCATGCTCAAGGATGCTGGAGCCGTGCCTTTCGTCAAGACGGCCCTCCCGATCACTTTGTTGAGTTTCGAGAGCTTCAACGATGTGTGGGGACGATGTTTAAACCCACACAACCCGAAGTACTCTCCAGGTGGCAGTACGGGTGGTGAGGGTGCCATTCTCGCCTTTGGTGGCAGCAGGATAGGCATTGGCTCGGACGTTGCTGGTTCGGTACGTGCTCCAGCACACTTCTCCGGATGCTACAGTATTCGATGCAGTACTGGCAGATGGCCAAAGCTGGGAGTCTCAACTTCCATGCCCGGACAAGAAGGTATCCCATCTGTGTTCTCACCAATGGCGCGCACACTCTTGGATCTCACTTACTTCACCCGCTCATTTATTCAAATGAAGCCGTGGACGTACGATCAATCTGTCCACCCCATCCCATGGAGCACCGACACGGAGAACGAATTTCTCGACAAGAAGAAGCTCAAAATCGGCATCATGCGAACCGACGAGGTCGTTGATCCTGCTCCAGCCTGCTCTCGCGCACTCCAAATGGCTGCCGACGCCCTCTCAGCACAAGGCCACGAAGTATTCGATGTCACTCCTCCGAGCCCTTACGAAGCAATGGTCATTGCCAGCAACCTCCTCAACGCCGACGGCACCAGAACATTCCGCTCCTACTTCCGCACAGGCGAAACCGACGACGCCGGTGCCCGCGAATTCGGCCGATACATGCGACTGCCACGTTTCTTGAAATGGTTCTACTACGCTTATGTCAAGTACATCAAGCGTGACTCCATCTGGGCTGGTCTGCTCGAACACTGGCACGAGAAGACCGCCTACGAGAACTGGCAATGGGTCTACAAGCGGGAGGTCTACAAAGCCAAGTTCCACGCTTGGTGGAATGAGTTCGGGACGAAGGGCGATGGCATGGATGTGATTCTGACGCCGCCGAATGCTACGCCTGCTGTGCCGCATGATGGCATGAAGGACGCTGCGTCGAGCTGTGGATACACATTCTTGTTCAACTTGCTGGACTACACTTGTGGTGTTTTGCCGGTCACGTATGTGGATGCGAGCAAGGATGTGCTCCCCGCCAGCGTCAATGTCAAGAAGATGAACGGTGTTGCGAGGGGTGCGTATAAGCATTATGATGCTGTCAAGATGGCGGGTTTGCCGGTTGCGGTGCAAGTCGTTGGGAGAAGACTGGAAGAAGAGAAGGTCTTGGCTGTGATGAAGAGATTGGAAAATGCGCTCGAGTCAAGAGGAGAGAAGTATCAGCTTCTTGAGGTCATCTGAGGGTACGAGGTATGAGATATGATTATCGTCAAGAACCACTGATATTGCATGTAGACATTTGAAGCGATTTGGACTGCTAGCAGATTGGCCTTGAACCAATGTATTGATGTGCTATGACTCCGAGCGCAAGCAGATCATCCGACGACCATCTCCGAGTACAAAACCCACGCCAACTTACTCTTGTCACCTGTATTCCGACTTCTCGCACTCCACCGCTCGGCCCCTGCAGTGAGCCATTGCACTTGTGTCGAATCGATATGCGACCTCTACGGTGTTGGCATCAGAAGGGCAGCATTGCAAGCAGCCTGGCAAGCTCCGAATGCGGTATTGCAGGCCGCGAGGACGGGTGGAACGGTTGGCAACGCCACTCCGAAGGTCGCACCCGCAGCTGCGTAGCAAGCCACGACCACGCCGGCGCATCCGGCCTGGCAGACTCCGTAGGCTGCTGGTCCGGCGGAGATGGTTGGAGCCATGACGGCGAGGGTGGCGAGGCTGATCTTGAGAAGACGCATGGTTGTTGTTGTGGTTTTGTCTGTATGCGAGTCAGCACTGGAGTCGAAGAGAAATCGACATCTTGCGAGCTCTTACTTTGGTCCGGTTGTGTGGAGTTTGAGTCTTTGTCGGCTGATCAGAAGGACTTGTAGTCTTCTGGTGCTGGCTTTTGGAGGTGGTGGATGGAGAAGACTGGTGTTAGAAGATTGTCGACGACTTATAGGGAACACGATGGAGCATTTGATTGCTTCTCTCTTTGAGCTTGCAGGACGAAAGGTCCAGACTCAACTTGGGTCTGCGACATTGCACGATTGCTCATTGCGAGAACATGCCACTCGCTTCGTCGACGATACGAACACACCGAACGAGGCATAGCTGCATGATGCCATACCGATACAGCCGCAGATCACCCAGCTACAATAGTCCACGACTTCCTCCTTGGGTTAGCGCCAGCCATATTTCAGGCAGCAGATCGCCGTCCGGATTCTTCTTCCACAAAACATCAGCATCACACATTCTTCGGGCGACGATGGAACATACTCCAGAGATATGGATGCACATCTTCGAGCAACTCGTCAACGACCATGCCACGCTCCTCAGTGCCAGTCTCGTTTGCCGTTCCTGGCATGACTTGTCCCGGCCGTTCCTACTTCAGGTCGTTGATTTGAGCTGCCACAATGTCGAAGGCCGCCTTACGAAGATGTGCTGGGGTGAAACGAAGGTTGTCTACCCCCAGCTTCATGCCAAACTTGCTCCTCCGAGCCTAGTCTCTCGACAGCGCAGCTTTCTTCGGCTGATTACAGACCACCCTACGCTAGCCAAGCATGTCAAGTCGTTCACGTGGACGCTGGTATGGGGACATGTAGCGGCTAAGAAGACACCGGAGATGCCGTCACCGCCCATTGATCCCGTATACACGTGGAGAGTGGTATGGGAGGAGCTGGACAGGGGAGACAGAGAGGACGAAGCCGAACCGACCCTCCTGCCAATTGATCGGCAGACGTGGAACGCTTTCTCTGCACTAATCAACGTCACGACGCTGGACCTGGCATCGATACACGATGTTTGGGAGGACGACTTGGTTCGGCAGAATCCTCCGTGTCTGTTCCCTAAGGTCACAGATCTTCGTCTCTGCGGATGGATGCACCGCGGCTTGGTCAGAGCGATCCTCGATTCGATCGATACCTGCAAATTGCACAGCTTGAAGTTGGACTTCCTGGATGACGAAGGCGCTCTTCCAGGAGGCCGACCAATTGAACAAGGAACAGCGTTCGAATTCTCGAAGAACATAGACCAAGGTCTCATCTCGGAATACGATGAGCTTATCGTCGAAGATGAGCTATTCACCCGGCAAGAGCAGTCCATTGCTGCAATTTTTCCAGGCCCCATGTGGTTCCCACTGCGACTGCTCTCGAGTGCCACTCTTGGTCCGCTATCGACCATACAACTAAAGGTCTCGCCCTTTGATGGCGAGATCGACATACGCAACTATTATACGCTGTTCCGTCAAGCAGCAAGCCTGATTGGCAATGCTTCGAGCACTCTCAAGTCTCTGACCATCGTCCTCGGAGAGTCGCCATACCTGTACAATCTTCGGAGTGAGCGATGCGGAGCCCAAAGTATGCGCAACCTGGAAAACTTTTTCTCACGGTGCCGGAGATTGGCGACTTGTTTCTTGAAAGCGATGTTGAACACGCTGCTTGAGTGCTCTTTTCCCAACTTGGCCGAGTGCAACTTCGAGGGCTTTTGCGTGCTGAAGCACCCGATCGCCAGACCCCATATCGACGAGATCCAGGCTCTGGTGACAGGCACACGATATCAAGACTTCGACTTCACCGGAGTCTCGCATGTCGCTGGACATCGTGTTTTCCCTGGCTTCCGGACTCGGAAGCACTTTTTGGAGTACGATCATGGGTGCGATGAGGAAGTGCTGGACAATAGCTGAGGACCAATGAGGTTCCGCGGACCTACCCAAGAATGCTCATCAGCCTGGAAACGGATGGTTTTCTTCGGACTTGCCATTCCATACTGGTTACATACATGAATCATCTACCGCACGCAAGAAGAACTTTACATTCTTTCAGTTGACAGTTCAAACCGTGGCCTCTCTCCAAAACTGTCAAGCTCCTGTTTCGGTCTTTCACTGGGAAGCTCAGATGGTGGATACAGTCCGACCGGCATGGTCGCGCCTGGCCCAGAGGGAGATTTGTCGGCTTCGAACCAAGTCATGTCGTTCGCTGGGTCCTGCGGTTGATAGACTGGTGGCTTTCTTGACTTTCTGCGCCATAGAAAAACCGCAGTGCCAACTAAAACCAGGACTCCAAGAGCGGCGCCAACAGCGATACCTGCGATAGCGCCTGTGCTCAAAGGTGGCGATGCACGAGCGGTCTGCGCTACGGGTAGGGCAGCTAGTGTGGATGTCGAGGTGGATGTCGAGTCGGATGTCGCGGCGGATGTCGAGGTAGACGCTGAGACTGATGCTGAGGCGGATGTCGAGGAGGATATTGAGATCGTCGTGGAGCCAGATGTCGAGAAGGGTGCTAGAACAGCATTCGAGGACGAAGGCAGCATTGTTACAATGCTCGATACTACGCTGGCCGCAGACATGGCATTCGTGGAAGCGGCGAGCGACTCAAGCTTGACCTGCTTGATGTTGCAGCGCACCCAGTTGTCCGATGCGTTGTATCCCGGTGCACAGGAAGTGTCGCGCGGGCAACACGCTTCGTCCACGCCTTCGCCGAGCTCTGTGCACTGTACAGAACTTGGTTGACCACATGCTGACTTCAGGTCCGCATAGCACCCTCCATCCGGGGTGCAGCACCATCCAATCTCAAGATACTGCTCGCATGATGGGAGAGACTGGCTTTTTTGCACACCTTTGTTGTGTTAGCTGAGTAGCCCGACTAGAATTTGAGAATCGACATACAGCACAAGGTGTTACCAGGCGTGCATGTGTTCGCACTATATCCAGCTCCGAATGCGTCGGTGCATGCGTCGCGCCTGAACAAGCTGCCGCGTCCGAAGATGCTCGTCGAGTCGAAGACGTCGTAATTTGGCCGCCAGTCCAACATCGGAGGCAATGTTGCGATCCCGAACGTAGATGTTGTCGTGTCGATGCTTGCGAACAGTCGCTGGATGTTTGCTTCAGTGCGATCAGATCGCGCTGATACTCGCTTCTGCAGCCGGTCAAGATGGCACATAGACTATAGTGTCCCACCACAAGGCATGGCTGGGCTCGCAGTGTGACCTGACAGGCTTGCGTTGCTCCTATTGCTCGATTTCCGCTTCTTTGCGCTGTACCAGGGCGCTAGGGCATCGGCATCGTGAGTCTGACCAGTCACAGTTTATGGAGATGCGGCACTCTGGCCTCAGTTCGACGATGCTGTGCCGCATGGCGAACCACCCTGTCATTCGCATTTAAAACAGCGTTTCGGCAGCAGAGATGCTAGTTTTGGTCTTGTGGTATGCCATCTCTCGCAACTTTCAAGAACGACAAATCTCTCGTCGTGTCGTTGCCTCCGAGGAATTCAACGTCTCTACCTTTTGAAGTGGTGACTACAGTAGATGAAGGAGAAGACAGAAGACAAGGCTGTCGGCTAGTCGTCGACCAAAAATACGCACTATGGAAGCCTGTAAGCGCCGGACTGGGTTGTGAACAGGCCTGCCGTTTGCCGCCTTCGAAGCGACAAGGACCCTTGAGCATCAAGGATTGTTGTCCAATGCGCGAAATCTGTCGGGCGCTCTCAGCCATCATGATGAGCATTCATTATCTTTCTGTCACCTCGAAGGTCTCTCGGCAATCACTGTCGGCCACCGTCTCCTCGTTCGCTCCTTCTTCTTCAACGCTGCAGGCCGCATTGTCGGATGTCTGGAAAGTGGACCTTTGCGAACGCGCTCCGAGAATCTGACAGGATACCGGATGCGATGACAATTATCAACAATTGGCGATCAGGAGCTCTGCGCAGATCAAGACTCATATCGTGGATTCTGGTATGCTTCGTCACTTGCACTACCGTGCTCTACTGGTCAACAACCGTCTTGTCGGACCTCTTGGCCGCCAGTGTCCTATCAAGCTTTCTTGGACAGCCCAGCGAAGAAGTGACCATCGTCGTTGCGAGCCAGACTGGCGACGATACCACATGGCTCGAAGCTTTCCCAACATGGCAACGGACCATCTACGTCACAAACGATCCCGCTGCGGCTTTCACTGTACCCGCGAACAAAGGCCGCGAGGGCATGGCATATTTGACGTAGGCAAGATCCGGTGTGAGACCACGGCGGTGTGTTGTATTGATCTCATCACAGATACATCATCGATCACTACGACCGACTTCCGTCGACCGTGGTTTTCGCCCACTCCACTAGATATCAGTGGCACAACGATGATCCTTTGTATGATGGACAGTCCGTTCTGGCAAGATTGAACACGACCTACGTTCAGCAAGAAGGCTATGCTAGCCTAAGATGTGCGTGGGTTTTGGGCTGTCCGGCTGAGCTTCATCCCCTCGACGAAGCAAGAGCCCCAGCTCCAGCCTCAGACCCAAACTCCAAAGATGCGCGAGCCGGGTCCTTCTACAAAGCAGCGTTCGAAGATCTGTTTCCAGGCGAATCGGTTCCAGAAATTGTTGCTGCCCCCTGTTGTGCGCAATTCGCTGTCTCTGCAGACACCATCCGAAGGAGAACCATCGAGGACTACCAGCGATATAGAGGCTGGCTATTGACGACCGAATTGAACGATTATTTGAGTGGCAGGATAATGGAGTACTCGTGGCATAGTAGGTATTGTCCTTCAGAAGACAGGTGTCGTCCGCTGACAAGTCCAGTCATCTTCGGAAAAGGCCCGGTGCATTGCCCAGCAGCTCCTGATTGTTATTGCAACTTGTACGGATTGTGCAACAACTTGCCGTGCGAAAGTGAAGGAAAATGTGAGGCAGTGTACAGACTGCCGCCATACTCTACACTCCCGAAGGGATGGCCAGACGTCGACTGGACCGGTGATTCGCGCAATTCCGATGAGTTGAGACTCAAGTTTGATAACGAATATGGACATAGTCCGTGAAGCCGCGATCTCGTTGTCGACCTTGGAAATATGATTGAACATATGATCTGGAAGCCCGGCTCCGGCATCTAGATGGACGCAGTGCAGACCAGGAAAATGAAATGGCCGTCGTCCATGGTGTTTATCCCTTGGCTAGGGAACGTCCGTCCCAGCGGCTTGGTTCGGAGGTCTCTTGTGCGACTTGATCAAGCAAAGAAGTCTTGATCAATCCGATAGCAGAGCGGTGTCGTTGCGTCTGCAAACTTCTGGCCGCAGCAAGACGGGACACTTTCATGTATACGCAAATTGCAGGCTTCACCGTCGCACAGCAGCTCGATGCTTAGCAGAGCACTTGTTGTATTTCGTACACATGCTCACAGCAGCTTCGCGATGCTGTGCCTCCCGTAGTAGTGACGATCGTAGAATCCTCGTTCAGCATGGATAAATCGAAGGATGGAAGCAAGCAACATCATTTCCCCTCATTTCACCCGTGGTCGCCAGGGCTGCCACCTGATGATTAACCGGCTCCACCACAATTCGTGCGAATCAGTTTCTCCGCCATACTCCGAGCAACGATCCTTCGTTACATCACAATCCTTTGCAAGGCTCGCCATGACCACGCACAGACTCGATCTCGCTTCTCCACGTTGTTTCTCCGCTTCATCTCGCATGGCACGGACGATGCTCAGGTGGAGAAGCCGGGGGATCTTCTCTCCCGTCCACCTATCCGGGTATATGCTCGCCGCATAGCTGCACGCGAATGGCGGTGATGACCATGGGTGATGCTTTTTCGATTCGGTTCCTGCATGAGCGAGGGTAAAAGCCTGGAGCGAGCATCATTATTAAAGGTTTGGCCGGGATGTTTGTGTTGTCAGGTTGACCTTGCTCTCTCACTTTCGCATTTGAATCTCAATCTCACCTCACTCTTGCTGTTGACCGCTCTCACTTCACGGTGCGAAGGCAGGAGACAAGACATTTCTAGCACACAGCTCTGCACATCATGATCTCCTCGGTGCTCTCAGTGCTCGTCGCGGCTGCTGCTGTCGCCGCGGCAGACTCGCCATTCCCGGCATTCTCTGGCGATCCGTTTCAAAAATACGAACTCAGCGCGAATGGTATCTCGGCATCGTTCATTCCATACGGCGCGCGATTGACGAGCTTGTGCGTCCACGACAAGAATGGTAACTGGCAGGATGTGGCGATTGGGTATGATGAGGGCAGCCGATATCTTCAAGACACTCTCACAAACCACACAAACTTTGGATCTCTCGTCGGACGCTATGCGAATCGGTATGCCAATGAAGAACCAAGGTAGATGACGCTCATCGCTGACACATACCTCCAGCATCAAGAACGGCACATTCGAACTCGACGGCCAGACCTACCACATCCCAACCAACGAGCACAAGGGCGCGAACACTCTGCACGGCGGGTTGATCGGCTACGACCAACAAAACTGGACCGTCGTGGCGCAAAGCTCCAGCAGCATCACTTTCATGCACTACGATGCCGCTGATCAGGGCTTCCCGGGCGACCTCCTCAACTACGCGACCTACACTCTCGAAGACGACGCTTCGTGGACTTCCCGCATTGTCTCCATCCCACTCAACGACGCCACGCCGGTCATGCTGTCCAACCACGTGTACTGGAATCTGGGCGCGTTCGTCGATGAGGAAGGCGAGACGATCCTGAACCACACCCTCTACATGCCCTACGCGAAGCGCAGGATCGGGACGGACGGCATCCTGGTCCCCAACGGCGAACTTCAGTTGGTAGCCGGCACCGGGCTGGACTTCACAAAGCCAGGCACAACGATCGGTCAGAACATCCAAAACACACTCGACGCTTGCGGTAGCGGATGTGTCGGTATCGACAACGCGTTCATCACCGATCGCTCGCCGTACGCCGCTCAACAGGATCCATACCTCGAAGTTCTCAAACTCTCCTCGGCGAGCACCGGTATTGAAATGACCATCCAGACGAACCAAGGTGGTATCCAGCTGTACTCATGTGGCGGTCAGAACGGTAGCATTCCGTTGAAGCAGAGTCAACAGCATGTCCAGGGTCAGACGTCGTATATACAGAAGTATGGATGTTTGGTGATTGAGACGCAGGATGTGAGTGTTGCTTTGTTAAAGGTCGCGTCTGTATGAGAAGCTAATTGTTTTGCAGTGGATCGATGCTATTAACCAGCCTCAGTGGGGTCGTGAGGACTTCCAGATCTTCTCGCGTACTACTGAGCCCGCCGTCAGCTGGTCGAAGTTCTCGTTCGGTCTTGTGGAGTAGGGAGGATTGGAGGAGAGTGGTGTCTATCGAAATGAGAGCAGAGCCGTGTCATGAGCAATAGCAGTAATGTATACGCATATGGCTCTCAAAACCTGAGCGTGAGCAGCACAAGCGTTGCTGTGCCCCAAGTCACCGTTCACTCCCGTCGCATGTAAAATCGAGCTCTGAAGTTGTTCTTGAATGTATGTAAGGAGGTGGCGTGGCCATTCTATTTCGACTAAACAGGAAGAGAGTCATTGTCCGTAGCAGCGGTAGCCCTGGCTCGTAATGAGATACTGCCAAAGGTCTGGCCATGCCTTACTGTTCCTTCGTGCCTGCTCTCTTTGCAAAAGACAATATCCTCGAGAGTAGGCCGATACACTCTCCACCGGCTCATTACGAGGAAGAACCCGGCTTCCTTCCAAAGGACCTTTCTCGAGGCATTCTCCGCAAGGTATCGTCCGGCTATCTCACTCCTACTTAGTCGGCCAATGTCCATAGCTACCAGAAGCCCGCTCGCCGTCGAAGTGTTGTTCCTGCTATTGCCCACTGTGTTTCTCGAGCCGTCTTGCTGCCCATATTGGCTGACGTTGACATTGGCTCTTCTCGACGCATCCCTTGCATCAAGCACGCCTACACGGGCGCTCCTATCAGTCTTGTCTTCCTTCTCTCCTCGATTCCCTGCTCGTCTGTTTCCCTTTTACTTGCTCCTTCTATTGCCCTCTTTTTCCATCTTTGTCGCTCTGTATTCTAGAGCCGTTTTTGAATCTCTCAGGCCAGTTCGGAGCGGCGTCGGGCGTACTGTACGCTTCGTAGGGTCTGTCATTGTCGAGTGCTCGTTGGCTCTGTGTAAGATGCGGCTTTTCGGTCGGCAATAGCGTTGTTGTCGTCGAGTAGGAGACTGAAGACGGAGGACAAGCGTCCGTCGCGGTGGTTGGGGATGAAGGAAGTCCAATAGGCAAGTCCTCAGCGTTCAAAACCCGTCCACGACCAGGAGGACGGTCGAGCCGCTGTCGTCGATTGTGAATGGGTTCCTGCAGAGTCAGTCGTGTCTTTCTTGCAACTGCTGAAGTGGCACAATAGTGAGGTGAACGAAGAGTGAGCTTGACAGAACAGGTCCCATATGGTCCCATGTAGCATGCTCTTGACTTGAAGTGATCCCTCTGCCTTCTGCTTCCTTGGGGGACACTGTCCCTTCGCTGACCTCTCCTACCTTCACTCCCTCCGTGTTTCGCTGCCATGATGCTCTTCCACGCAGCCGAAGCCCTCCTCCGCCATCATCCGCTGCAGTGTCTGGAGCCGACGTCTGTTGGGGGCGTCGTATTCGCGACTTCGGCGGCGGTGGAAGGAGCGCGTTGACCGGATACGTCTACAGCAAGCTACGTTGACCGTGTTGGATCGTTGACCGTGTTGGATCGGTGACAAGGAGGTCAGTCTTGCGAAGTGAGATTAAGACTGAACATCACCGTCGTGTGAAGCATCCGTCCGGCACCCGCATGAAAGATCTAAGGTAGGTCTGATACCTTGCTGTCGCCCTCCCAATGCACAATGGAGTGAATAACTCATACCGGTCTCAAGTCTACTATTGTGGTGTTGTCAAATTCTGGATCAACTCGACCTCGCTCCGTCCTCGACACTTCTACCTCGACCACGCCGCACACCACTCACCGCGCCGCACAATATCAACACAGCAAGGTGAACACATTCACTATCACACAGAGCTCGCTGTCACTCTTCAACTCCACATTGTCACTCTTCCAATCTCTCCATCCGACAGCAACAACCACCACGCTCGTCACGTCACAACCGTCACGATGGTCAAGCGCAAGCACGACTGGGAGCCGCTCGAGGTTCGCCTGGCGAAGACCTTCTGCTATTATTGCGACCGTGAGTTCAACGATGAAAAGGAGCTCACCGATCATCAAAAGGCCAAACACTTCAGGTGCGGTCAGTGCAACCGTCGCCTTAACACGGTAGGCGGTCTCTACGTTCACTTGGAGCAAGTCCACAAGATCAAACTCACCGAAGTCCCCAACTGCACCATCGAAGGCCGCGGCATGGTCGTCAGAGAGCAAGAGATCTACGGAATGGTCGGCGTTCCTGATCACCTCATCAAGGCTCGCATCGCCGAGATCACCCAGGCGTTCTACAGCGAAGAAGCCGAGTACCGCGCGAAGACCGGCAATTCTCTCGACACCGGAAACGTCGTCGCCCCAGAGATCAAGAAGCAGAAGAAGGAAGAGGATATGAAGAAAGGCGTGGCGAACGCGAAGGAGGTGATTGCTCGCAGAAAAGCCGCATCAGCTGCCGCAAAGGCTGCTGCTGAGGCCGGACACCCTCCTCCATCAGTCTCGCCAGGTGTGCCTTCGAACACTGAAGAGGCGACCGCCGCTCCATACACACCGCCGACCGCGATGCAAGCTCCTGTGACGATGAAGCACAACAACGGACAGCCTGCACCATTGAATCACATCAGTCAGTACACCCCACCACAGCACATGTATCAACCTGCCTACCACAATGGCGGCATGCAAGCTCAGACCCCAAACGTCTATCACAACGGCATGCAAGCCCACACCCCGAATGTCTATCACAACGGCATTCAAGCTCGGATCCCACCCGGCACGTCAATGTACGGTGCTGCATCCCCCTACAATTCATCGTTCACCCATCAGAACGCTGCCGTGCCTCGTATGGCACATGGCCCACCTCACACCACCACTCTGCCGCCGGCCCAACACCACGGACTTCCCCCTCGTCCCACCTCCGGCTATCAATTCTACCCAACCGCCCCTACCCAAGCGTCCGGAGCTTCCCTGCCTCAGAAAATGGCCCAAGTCCCGACTCCGGTGAGTGCTGCTCCCAACGGCCCGCAGAACACCGTCTCTCACCAGGTTCCCGCGGTGAACGGCCAGCGTGACACGGCCGCCGCAGCGCCCGGTCCCCAAGGTAGGGAAGTGACCGCCGTTGCAGAGATCCCGCTCGCTGCTCCCGAGAGTAAGTCGTCCGACCCTGATTCCAACTGCTACACCATGCTGACCAAACCTATAGCCGCGATCGAAGCGCCTGCCCCTGCCCGGGCCCCAGGCCTGGTGATGGCGATCAACGACGAGCCCTGGGAGGAGAGGCGTGCTCGCGCTCCCCGTTACTTGGAGCGCGTGCGCCAGTTTCTAGGTTTTTAGCGGGTTTCTTTTTTCATTCTCGGTTTTCGCGGGCGTTCACACGCGGTAAGTGAAAGGTTTCACGTTTAGCCGCTTTTCAAATGTAAGAAATGTTCTCTTGTGAGTGCTCTCTCTCCATCGCTCTCTTGATCTCGCCGTGAATGACCATGCCGTCTGTAAAGATGCTGTTAGTGCAAGATCAATCGCTCCCGCAGAGATTTTTTAGACCTGGAGAGCTGCGGCCAGTGGGCTCCTCGGTAAGTGAAAGTTTTCACGTTTAGCCGCTTCCCGTAATGAAAGAAATCTTCACTTGTGAGTGCTCTCTCTATCGCTCTGTAAATGACAATGTCGCTCTTGAAGATGCTGTTAATACAAGATCATTCGTTCCCCCAGAGATGTTTTGCATATGCAGAGCTGTGGCCTGTGGGCTCCTCGGCAAGTGTGAATCTATTCACGTTTAGCCGCTTCCCAAATGTTCTCTTGTGAGTGCTCTCTCTATCGCTCTCTCTATCGCTTTGTAAACGACTATGCTGCTCATTGCGCTTCTGTTGGTATAACATGAATCCCTGTTGTGGAGGCTTTGTTCTGCAAAGAGGTGGGATTTCCGGTCAATGTGAAGTCTCTTTGCTTGATCATTTCCTCAATGTAGGAGGAGTTCACTTGTGAGTGCACCCTCTCGATCCCTTTATGAACAACTGTGCCGCTTAATGCTTTTCTATCGGTATTACATGAATCGCTGTCGCGGAGCTGTTTATATGCGGAGAGGTGGGCTTTGTGGTCAGTGTGGAGGTCGTTTGCGCTGGCTTTCTCTCATTGCAGGAGTTCTATGGTCACTTGTGGGAGCTCTCTCGATCGCAGTAAGAACGGCTATGCTGCTGATTGCGATGCTGTTGGTATAAGATCAATCGCTTGCGCAGAGCTCTTTTGTGTCTGCAGAGCTGTGGTTTCACCCTCACACCTTCGACACACCAGCCAGTGGTCATCTGACCCGGATCACAACACAACATGCCGCCCGATGCAGGGCAGGTACAACCAAACCCACGCAGACGACAAAGCCTAACAGCTTACCACATCGCTTACCTCTGAAAATCATCTGCTAAAGCAAAAAGTCGAGATCCTTGCAAAGCTTGTGGAGCGACTAGAGTTAGCCACCGATTCGATGGACGAAAGTGAACCGGGATGGAAGGCCTCGCGAGATCGGGCATTCTGAACCAAGGAACAGCACAAAGTGTACCAAGAGTTGTGCAAGCTACACAGCCATTTCGGCGAACAGGATACTCTACTCTCGGACGAGAAGACGTACAACTCCGCGCTCCAGAAGCTCAATGAGTACAAAGAAATGCACCAATCAAGGCTTCGACTTCGGTCAGAGACCCCATCCTTGAGAAGCAAGCTCAAGGCAAGTATACCAGGTGAAGTTAATGCACGACTCGATCCCTTGTGGCAGCTCTCTCGATCGCATTCTGAACCGCCAAGCTGCTTATTGCGATGCTGTTGGTGTACCACGAGTCGTTATCGCCGAACCAAAAGCCGCAGAGCCGTGGGTATGTTAATCGAGATGCATCAGGACAACGCTGCTCAACGCCCCGCTGGTAGTACAGAATCATCCAGCGATGTAGAGAGTCGATCTGCAGAGGTTGTAGGCTTCTCGACCACTCCCGACACGACCACGCTGCTTATTTCAATGCTGTTGGTATGGAAATAAGCGTTCTGGCAGAGCCATCTGTCTGCAGAGTGGAGGATTTCCAGTCGAGTATCCCGGCTGCATGCCGCTTATCGCTCGATCATTGGTATGAGATCGATTGCTCGTGCGGAGATGATATGCTCGCAGAGCTGGAGGCTTCTCGCAGGTGGCAAAGTTCCATGCTGCTCAATACACTTCTGCTGATACGAAATCAATCGTTGTCGCAGAGATGCTTTTCCTCGCAGAGGCATATACCCGAGTCCCACGCCGCTCACATGGGATTCTGTTGGTATGAGATCAATAATTATCGCGGCAATGGTCTCTCTCGCAGAGTCGGTTGTATTTGCAGAGTCGTAGGCCTCTCGATCATTCTCGAGACGATCACGCAGCTCGATGCTCTTCTGTTGGTACAATATCGACCGCAGTCTTCCTGCACCATGCAAGAAGAAACTTCATCCGACGCCGTCAGCGACGACTCCACGCCGCCCTCTTCTCGCACCATGCAAAGAAACCTCATCCGACGCCATCAGCGACGACTCCACGACGGCCCCTTCTCGCACAATGCAAGGCCGACCATGCCTTGCACGTGTCAAAGGGAGTCATTTGAGATGTGACTGAGAATGAGAGTTTTGGCTGACCTCATCCCACGCAGTCGCAAAGGTCTCGAGTCTACCGAGCTGTGGGCTCCTCGACGCTGAGAGTTGACCACGCTGCTTGATATCCTTCTGATGTTACGACGACCATTGTTGTCGCAGAGCCGGCTCATCTGCAGAGACGTGGGTGTCTCGGGTATACTGGAAAAGACTCCACTGCTCAATGCTCTTCTTTTGGTACGACATCATCCCTTGTCGCAAAGGTCTCCAATGACCCAGCAAGATCTCAAAATCACAATGAGTCCCTCAAACCGACAAATCAACGAACGCGCGCCTGCCACCCCATTTCGCATCTCGACTCCTGGAAAGTGAGCGATAATGGAAGAGCGATAGCCATTCCCGAGACTCCCTCGCGCGCGACCAACCCTTCGCAAGTCCGCATTAAATCTCCGAAGCGAGGCGCTGTATCGTCTCGATCTACTAGAATTCTTGTCGCAACACCGGGCAAGCTGGCAACATTATCCTATCGACTAGTCTCCTCTCCTCCTCCTCCTCCTCCAGTATTCGCTTGAGTCTGCAGACCCGATGGCGGTGTGAATGGCCACACTGCTCGATGCTTCTCTGTTGGTATAAGTCGTTGCTGTGGAGCTGTTGTCTCCGCAGAGAGCCGCGGGCTTCCCGTTTCGTACTGAGATGACCGCGCTATTCAATGCTCGGTTGCTGGTATAGCATGAATCGCTACCGCGGAACGGTTGAGTCTACAGAGCTGTCGGCTTCTCCGTTGAGCTGTGAGAAGACTTCGATGCTGAATGCTCCCGGTAAAAAGTACCGTGGGAAGAACTGCAACTACTTGAGATATGACAAGACGCCTCTCAAGTGGTGGTCGCACTTCCTCGACTTGAAGGTCGATACAGAAATCCCAGTGGGTCCAATGGCCACAAACCGGATCGACATCACCGGTCTCGATCCAAAAACGGCTGCGGCTGTACACGACGTGGTGAGGCAAGCTCAAAAGTGGTTGAAGCCGCACTCGAGCTGGTTGATTGTCCGTGTGGTGTGGGACAAGGATATCCTCCCAGCTGCGAACAAAGGCGATGTCGCAGCCATCAAGGTTCTCTTCTGTCGGTAAAGCATCGAGCGGTGCGTAGGACCGAGGAAACGGAGGGCTGTGGGCTTCTCGGTCATGTCCTGAGAAGTCATGCCGCTACACTTGTCATGCTTGCAGAGCTGTGGACTGTCAGTTATGCTGAAGAAGTTCCGAGCCGATCGATGCCCTAGAGTTGGTTCTAAGGCCAGGAGGTCAGGAGTCGTCAAGGAGTCGTCAAGGAGTCGTCCAGAAGTCGTGCCTTGTAGAGCTTCCAGGCCATGTCGCAGGAGATCCGTACCTTTCAATGCTGTCCAGTCGGTCCACAATGAGAAGTTGTAGAGGCGTCGTTATATTTGCAACAAGACATACCGACGAAGGACGTCAATCGACCGCGCTGGCCAGTGCCGATTGTTGCACATATGCACAAAATACCGATGAAACCAGGAAGGGCTTTGACTGCTGTGGTGGTCTTCGATCAATCAAGAGGCGTAAGCCATGCATTGACAGCAGTACGGTAATGCGCTGCATACTTGCTTGTACTCGTCTACCTTGCATATGATGCAGAGCGTTCCGGCAAGTTCTGCACAGCAGAGGACCTCTGCGGCAGGTTCCACGAAGCGATCGATACAAGTCCACCAGCGCAAGTGTGTCACCCTCTTCACCGACGCCGTTCGGATCTCTTAGACGATCAGGACCTCCATCCCACCCTCCTGGAGCCTCAGACGCAACAGACCTTCCCAGTGAAGCGCAAGGCAAACACCAACGACCGATTCTCTTCACCTCAGATTGGGACTCCCAGTATCATCAGCTTGAGTAACCCGGTCGCGAGGCGGCGTCGCGGGCGAATGTTCCGGACATCGTGCGTGTCTCCTCCTTCTCGTTCTTCACTCATCAACGTCAGAGAGACTTGTGCCACGTCCGCCTCCTGATTTCGAGATCGCAGCTGGCTGGGGGCAGTGCTTCGATCAGAATAGTGACAGGGGCCATAGACGGCTTGCTCTGGCTCAGGGGTGGACTTATGCAGGTCGCCATCGTCGTCCCTGGTTGAGGATTGTAGTCGGTTGAGTGGTTACCAGACTCGTAAGTCGTGCCCGCAGTTGTTTCTCTTGTTCCTCCTGGCGTGTTGTTCTTGTTTGCGCACTGCTTCTCCTCGTCCTTTTCTGGTTGCGTGTCCGTCATCGCCGTGGAGAGGTCCTGAAGTCCGAAGAGCTTTCGATAGTCAGATGCGATCGATTCAGATTGATGCAACAATGCGAGCGATGTCCCAGCGCAAGCATGGGCTGCACAGCGAAGTGATCGGGTCGGGTGGAGGATTCGAATGGAACGTTCGTTTGAAGCTGCTGATACGAAGCATGCACGTGTTAGCAAAGATACAGGCTGGAGATGTGGTCGCAGCAACACTAAGGCAACGATGATGGTGCTGTGAGGCTCTCTGCCGTCCGTTCACCAGTCCGGATCGGCTTCTCCTGGACCATCTTCCTTGTTCTGTCCCGTGCTCCCACGCACCTCGTTCTGATCGCTTGTTCATCGATGCCGCGTGTATCGTTCTTGAGGGCCGGAGAGTTTTGGAAACCCGATGTGGATCGATGCAACGACAAAACCTGCATGCCGGCGGAGGCGTCGGTCATGCTGAGCTGGACGGAGGATATGAGTCGAATGGAAGTGTCGATATGAAGCCATTCACGTAGCAGCGCACAGCAGCGCAGGCAGAATGATCGTGACATTCGTGGGCCTACACTTGTTGCGTACAGCTTGCTGAGTGTCGTTCGCGGGTCCTCGTTGACCAACCGTCGTCCAAGACCTCCTACCGGATGGATGGTCATCAGCGCTGTTGTAATCGATCGATGAATGAGGAGACTGCTTGCTTGCCTTGCTTGTCCCTTGTGATGAGCTCGATTGACGGCACCGAGCTCGAGTCTATTGGAAGAGCGGAAGCATCGGAAAGCGACCCTCAGCGAGCTCGAGCGGCCTCGTCTCCCCGCGAAGCACCTTCACCTCCTGCTCCTGCCGCCGCCGACACCCCTGTCAACAAGTTTCTGGTGACTCAGCTTGTTTGTCTTCCTTCAAATTCTCTGCTTCGCTTTTTCTCTTCCTCTTCTTCTTCCTCCACCACAACCAACACACATGCTTTTGCAACAACACCCTCCGCCTTCGGGCTTTTGATGGATCTCATCACAACGATCGATCAGTTTCAAGCTCCATTCTTTTCCTGATGAAAGAATCGGCGTTGGCATTGGCCACCGCGGCCGTCACTTCGCCGGTGACAGGTAAGCAAACACTTCATCCATCGACCATCACACTCTCTTGCATCACATGCTGACCATTGACCTCCAGGTGATGGCAACCATCGCCACCGACTGTCTGCCTCGGCAAGAACTCGCCGTCGCCGCCCCCGATGACCTCGCCGCCAAACGCATCGTCGCGGCCTGCCAGGTGATGGTCGACAAGGAGAAGAAGAAGGTCCGCGACGCCAAAGTCGCCGCCGGCGAAGCCACTCCATCCGGCGCGACTCCCGCTTCCACCACCACTCCCGCCGGCAAGGGCAAGGTACGTCCTTCTGCTTCTCTGGTCGGGTTTTTGGTATGCGTTCCCTCCATGCCGTTCGTCACAACCCTCTGACCAGTCTCGCAGATTCTTCTGCTTTCGGGAAGGTAGCATGTGGTAGACCGGCGGTTTGCCGTCTTGGTACGTCGATGATCGGTTTCTTTTTTTTTTTCGACCATTCCACTGACAGTCTTTCAGAGCTCTGACTTCTGCCGTCGACCGCCCCTATGAAGGACTCACAGCGACCCCTCTCCGGAGGAAGCTGCCTGAGGGGTGGAAGATGGCATCAAGGTTGCCAGCTTTGAAGACGGCGCCGCCGGTCCCGGTCGCAGTCCCGTACGATTCCACCGCTTCCTGCTTCATCGGCTGCGAGTCGTCATTCAGCAATGGTAGCTTCAGCAGCACCATGAGCTCAATGGGAACCCTCAACGACTCGCAGCCGATGAAGATTGACAACACTCGCGAATACCGGTACAAAGAGAAGCTGGAAGATGAGCGGCACAATTGGCGCTGGCCGCTGGCCGCCTTGGTACGTCAATGATCGATTCTTGGCTGTTGTCCACCTCACTGACATTGTTCCAGAGCTCCGGCCTGTGCCATCAACCGCCCCGATGAAGGACTCACAGCGACCCCTCTTCGGAGGAAGCTGCCTGAGGGGTGGAAGATGGTGCAATTGGCGTTGGGCGTTGGGCGTTGGTCAGGGTCAATTCCCCTTGCCTGCATGGCCCACCATGGTGGGACATCGCTACGATGCAGCATGCCGACTTCACCCTCGCCAGCTTTCATCGTGGCCCACCATGGTGGGACACCGCTACGATGCAGTAGCCTACCCTGAGGTCCCAGCATACACCCAGCATGAATCTGCCTTGATGGACGTCCACAACTCTCGCATCTCTCACCTGCCTGCCACCGGCTCACTGCAAGAGGTGGAGCGTCGAGTCCCCCAAAGAAGAGCGCGGCTGGCTGGACCGAAGCCGAGAAGGTACATTCGTCATCCAAATCCTCCACATCCTTCATCAACTAACGCCTTTCCCACCTCCCAGCTCGGCATCCTCTTCCAGGTCATCGAAAAGGCCGGCCCCATCCCATGGGGCGAGCTCACCCGAGACCGACGAGGACAATCAAATCATCAAACTCCGGCTCCGGCGACGAACGACATCAAGCATCTCGCTGCGTTCTTCATTCTTTTGGATCGGCATACCAAGCACACACGTCGCCGCTTCGAAGACTGATGGGAAGTGGTTCTTGATGATGATTGATGACAAGGTGGAGGTGGAGGTGGAGGTGGAGGGTTTAATGTACATACCTACAGCAAGATCATTCTTACATGCTCACGTCCCAATCTCACCGCTGCTGTCGTCAATGCTCACATCTCACTCATCCCATCGTTGCTGTGTTCGATGCTCGACTTACTCGTCTCACTCATTGACGTGCTGCCGGCTGTCGATGCCGCGAGCGAAGTCGACATACGCCGCCCTTCTCAAGTCCTCAATGACGCCCTCAGATGACTGATAACGACAGGATGGATGAGCAAAAGCCTCTGGCAGATGTGATGATGCTCTCCCACGTGCCAACAGAAGAACCATTCACTGCTGTAGGCGTGTCTTTGTCAGACTGTCACCTGATTGGTTCGGCAAAGGAACTTTCGAGAGCTCCGCCGTGAGAGTTCAAAGTGCCACCAGGATCGTGACGTCTGTGCATTCCAACCTCTTCGACCTACGATCGCCTTCCCTCCTCCATCACACAACTCACTCATCGACGACACAACGCAATCATGGCCTTCATGCTCCGGCGTCCCTTCGCCGTCGCAGGTGCCCTCGCCAAAGAACTCCCCAAGACCGCACCGAAATCCGCCCTCCGCAGCTTCCAAACCCAAGCGCAAGCACCCATCAAACAATACTCCATACTCAAGCAAACCACACCTCTACGCAGCGCATTCGGATCCAGCCAACAAAATGCCTTCCGCCAGACCTTCCGCCAATCCTCGCGAGGCTACCAAACGCAAGCACCCGCCAACCCTCTTGCGCAAGGCAACATCACCCAACGCCTCATCTACGGTGGAGCCATCTTCGGCGGCACTTTAGTCGCCATCAACTTCATGTTCAACCGCGAGACCCGTGAAGACGGCGGCATGCCTCCTTTCGAACGAAGCTATCTGAACGACACATTCATGCACACCGGCCTGGGAATCGGAATCATCGGAGTGGCAGCAAGAGCTTTGCACATGAGTGGGTGGTCGTACAGATTGATGTCCGCAAATCCGTGGTTGGTGCTCGGTATCGGCCTTGTGGGATCTATTGGAACGATGATGGGATGCAGAGCGACGAGTCCGGATAACTACGTTGTCAAGTATGGGCTCTGGGCGGGTTTCAACTTGACGCAGGCTGCGCTGCTTTCGCCGATGTTGTTCTTCCATCCTGCGATTTTGGCAAGAGCGGGATTGTATACCGTGGGTATGATGGGCTCGATCGCCTTTGTGGGTGCGACGGCCAAGCAGGAGAAGTATCTGTATATTGGTGGACCACTGTTGGCTGGTGTTGCGATTGTGGCGCTGAGTGGATTGGCGCCGCTGGTGCTGCCTGTCACTGCTACGAGGACGCTTATGCTTACCGAGAAGTTGTGGTTGTATGGAGGTAAGAAGAAATCAGCACGATGATCTGCGTTGAAGAAGCTTGCTAATGGTATACAGGTCTCGCCGTCTTTGGCGGTTTCACACTTTACGACACCCAGAAGATCCTCGCACATGCCCGAATGGCCGAGCGAGGTGCGTTCCGCCGCGACGCCGTCAATGAGTCTATCTCGCTTGAGCTCGACTTCATCAACATCTTCGTCCGCATGGTCCAGATCCTGGCGATGCAACAGGGACGAAGGAAGTGAAAGGGTTTAAGACTGCAGGAGAAGACTCTGTGATATTAGCGATATGACGAAACGACACTGGAGTTGCTGGGACCGCGGATGAGCAATCCTCCATGGTCCAGCGGTTGTGGAATTACGGTTGGAGAAATACCAGATTGTATGTACAAATTATCATTCGAAGTGTATTGACGCTCTTCGCTCTTCAGTACAAGTCCTCTTGACCACGAACCCAATCTCTTCCAACTCGGACATGTCGTGGTAGCTGATCGCAGCTCTCAGCACTTGCAGCTATATTACTCTGCGTCCATGTGGAGACAGACGTAGGCACCCCGCGCGACTTGCATGCAGCAGCAACTGTTTCTCCGTCCGGGTGCGGCTGAAGGAGCTGCAAGGGAAGTAGATAAGGATGCAGGTAAGCAGTGCATCGACATGCCCATTTTCTTTCCCATCGAGCTTCGCAAATATGGCGTTACGAACAGTCAATCCTGATGGCATCATGGCCCGTCTCACCTCATATCTCCTCCCTGTCCTCTTCCTCATCTTCCTACTGTCATTCGTACGCGCCAAATTCAATGGCCTGAACAAGATACCTGGTCCAACCATCGCTTCCTTCACCAAACTCTGGCGTCTCTGCGATGTCTGGCAAGGCCAGGCGCACTGGACTGCTATAAATCTTCATAGAAAGTACGGCAAGCTTGTCAGGATTGCTCCAAATGTCGTCTCCGTTGGCGATCCGGACGAGATCCAAAGGATCTACAACATCAAGGGGAACTTCACGAAGACGGCCTTCTATCCTATACAGAGTATCTCTTGGCAGAAGAAGCCGCAACCGAATCTCTTCTCAGAGAGGAATGAGGCGGAACATCGAGAGCAAAGGAAGAAAGTGGCCAATGCTTATACGCTGGAGTCTTTGTTGAAGATGGAGCCTGCGATCGATGAATGTACGAAGCTGTTTCTCGGCAAGATGGGAGAGTACGCCGATCGCGATGAGCCAGTAGATCTGGGACAGTGGTTACAGTACTATGGTACGTCAAGTACTTGCACACCAGCCATACTTGACTAACAACTCACAGCATTCGACGTAGTCGGCGAGCTGACCTTTGCAAAGAAGCTCGGTTTCCTGGAAAAGGGTGGAGACGTAGACGGCATGATCGAGGCGATTGAAGGAATGTTGGTCTATGCCTCGCATTGCGGTCAAGTCCCCGAGATGCATCCGTGGCTGCTCGGCAATCCTCTATTTTCAATCATGCTCCCTGCGATGGAGACTTGGAATGGAGTTCTGATGTTCACGTTGAAGGCCATCAATAGTCGCACAACCTTGTCTCGGGACGGAGAACTGCAGCTGGAAGAGGATCGTGTTGGCAACGACTTCCTTTCGAAGTGGGCTGCTGTCAAGGCTTTTGACCCGCTGAAGATGAGCACGCGGGACGTTGTTGTGCATCTTAGTGGCAATGTAAGGTCAAGAAATCATCTGTAAAGGAGAGTGGGAGACTAACATATGTCAAGGTCTTTGCTGGAAGCGATACCACGGCCATCGCCCTCCGAGCCATCTTGTACTTCCTCATGAAGCATCCCGACAAGCTTCGCAAGCTCCAGCGAGAAATCGATGATGCCCAGAACGCCGGAAAATTGAGCGATCCCATCAGCGACAAGGAAGCACGAGACCTTCCCTACCTCAACGCCGTGGAGAAAGAAGCAATGAGACTGCACTCCTCAGTGGGTCTCCTCCTCGAACGTCACGTCCCGGCAGAAGGCGCAATCATATGCGGCGAGTTCATTCCAGGCGGCACGATCGTGGGTATCAACCCTTGGGTACTGCATTACGACTCGGAGGTGTTCCCAGACCCGGAGTCCTTCAAACCGGAACGCTGGATCGATTCCTCGCCCGACCGGCTGGGTGCTATGGATAAGTCGTTCTTCACGTTCGGTGCGGGTAGTCGTGCTTGTCTTGGACGGTATATTAGTATGATTGAGATGCGCAAGGTCATTCCTCAGCTTTTGAGGGAGTTTGATATCGCCTTGCAGGGAGATGGAGATTGGAAGGTGAAGAATGTGTGGTTCACGCAGCAGGATATGCCGAAGTGTATCATGAGGAGGCGGTCGAAGAGGGAGTGATTGATGACATTGCGTGAGATCGTCGACAGTGCGTTCGAGGAGTTGCAATTGTCTTGAGAGGCCGGAAATGAAGTGGTATCTCGCCGAAGCCGAATCCTTCGAAAGCATCCACAAATTTCAGTCATCTGCCTTCAAGAACATGTACAGAACCAGCACATTAACCGATTGACCGAATCTCACACTCGACACCAGCGCGATGGCGCTCGCACGGCTACTTACAGTTCTCACATTCGCGCTCCTTGCCAACGCCGCCCAACACCAACTCACCACAACCTCATTCTCCATCTGCATCGCCAATAGCACCATCACCGCCTCGCAATTCAACGTAACAATCTTCGAAAACCGAACCATCTCTTTCTTCCTCCACGGCACAAGTCCCGTCTCCGCCCACGAATTCGTCGGCTTCCAACTGAATATCGCCGGCGAACAGAAATGGGGATATACCTATGACCCGTGCGTGGACTCCTACCCACTACTGGCGAGCTTCTGTCCGAACATACCGGAGGGTGAGGTCGTGAGGACGCAGAGCTTGCAGTTGCCGGCGAAGGTGGTTTTGGGGGATTTGTTTGGGGCTGAGAGGTTGAATGCGGAGTTTCGGTTTGTGCTTACGAATGAGACTTCGTTAAATGAGGTTGGGTGTTTGGAGGCGACGTTGACGAATGGTGGGAATGGCTCTTCTTCGACGATGACAGGCGCTGATCGAGGGGATTCTGGCGCTGCGATGGACTATGTCAATTGGGCTCTGATGATGTAAGTGAAGCTTGTCTGATGGTTTGAAGAACAAGCTGACGTCCATCAGATCCTTGATGGCAATAGTAGGAATCGGCAGCATCTTGTAGACGGCATCAAAAACGAAGTCGTTTTGCCATTCCCTCGAGGCTCACACAGTCCATACCTCCGTACTTGAAAATTTGATCGCCATCGCCGATCAAGCTCGACATCTAGACACTCGACCATGGTGCAGCAACATACCAGAACCATTTCTCTGCCGCACCAAATACCTCACTCTGTCCATGTTCAGAGAAACCACCGAACCCCTCATCAAAACGAGTGGCTCACAACTTTGGCTCGCACGCGGGAATTAGAGGGTGTAACATGTGGCGCCTGACTCGAAGGTACCTCGAGGAACGGTTCCGGTGACGTGCCGCTGGGACGCTTCGAGGAAGTGCTCTAAGACAACAGAGACGTACCGAGACTTTGATGTTTCTGCACTTTTGTGAGTCGACCGTTCGTGGAAATGACGATGATGTAACTGGGTAGTGTAGATGTTAGATGGACGGGCGCTAACGGATGTCCGCAGTCCAATGCATGGCAGGTGAAAGAGGAGAAACCGATGTTGAAGATTCAAAGACACGGTTTTACGCATATTTCTGATTCCAGCAACGGTTGTCTACAACGATGTTCGGAGATACAGTCGATTGGATGGCGGTACAGCGTCGTCGCCGGGCACTACCGGGTGTACGCAGTCGAATGCATGACCGGTAGGATGGGAGAAACCGACGTTTGATGCTTCAAGACATGTTCGTTGGCGGTTTTACGCATGTTCGACTTTGAACAACAGTCGTCAAACGTCTTGCGTTCTACTCGTCGGTCATGATCGGCTAGAACACGGGCTTTAGCGGGTGTGCACTGCGAAATGCAAGGCCGCTGAGAGGGCGGTTTCGACAAATTTGTAACGGTCGGCGTTGAGACATTGATGATTGCCGTTGGCTTTGAACAACAGCTTGCACTTGGCTTGCCGATTGACGTTCCGGGATGACCGCGGTCTGTGATAGCGAGTCCGCTTGCAGACGCCGGTGAAGCGCTGAATCGGAAGCAGCATTCTCGATTGCAAGGGGTCATCAGTCTCAGATTACTTTGCAGAGCCACTCCGTTCAAGACCCCCTTTCAGCATACCATTCACCAACAAAGTCCCTCAATTGTGCGCGAACCGCATCTTGATCAAGCGGGCACGGAACTTCATTCAGCGGCGCATCTTTCCCCGGTCCACAACTCTCCACAAAATAGTCCTCGCTGTGAATTCCCTTGGGAGCATCGAAGACACGTATGTTGCCGCTGCTCTGCAGAGGACCTCCAGGTCGATTGGGTGAGAGAACAGTCGAATACCGAAAGCCGTCAAATTTGCCACTGGTGAGGACGATGCGAGCCTCGGTGTCGATGTTCCAACCCTTGGTGATGTTGTTGAGATCGCTCGGAGTGATGCCCTTGGCCCAGCCGTATGTCTCACCATGGGGACCCGTTTCAAACCACAGCTTGCACTGTGCATATTCGTATTCGGCAGACAAGAGACGACTTACGAGGAACGGCCGGTTGTCCGGTGCACCCGTTGCATACATGCCGACCTCATTGCACTGGATCCAATTCCACGCCCGACCCGCGTAGTCATTGTCAGGCCGAGTGTCGTGCCAAGGCAGATAATCTGGATTATGAAAGTCCCAGCAACATGTGTTTGCACTGGCGGTACCTTTACATGGATTTGGTATGCCCCAGCCCGCATATTGATCGTCGCAGTAGCCTGGATAATTGAACTCCACTTTCCAATAGGCGGCCCAGTTGGCGAGGGCATTCGTCAGACCAATACCGCTGGCGGGCGCTCCTGAAGTGGCATTAGGCCCACCCTCGATGTGATCGCAAAACTCTTGGCCCTCCAATGAGTAGTACGTGGTAGGACCATATTGGAGAGCTGATGCAAAATCGTCGCTGTGCTCCAGTGTTTCCATTCCGAAGAGGGCCTTGATATCGTGTATCTGCTCTGCGGTACCATTGAGCTGCTCGTCAATGTGCGCGGCGATAAGCTGAAGGTCCTTAGTGCAATTCGGCGGTAGGACTTCCTCGCCAATAGCAAAAAAACCGTAATTGTTCTCCACAACCTCGATGATGGCGCTGGATGCATAGTACGCCCAGAAAGAGTCGGGATAAAGCTGAGCAATCCAAGCCACAAGCGCTGCGGGATATGAGAAGCCTGCGGCGACCCAGGGAACATCCTTCGGACTTGTGGCATTGCTGAAAGAGAACTGTGCCGTTTTGGAAAAATGGATGGCATCTTGCATAGCATTTTTGACCGTGAGATGTTGCAGGTTCTCCGTCGTCCATTCATCGAACACGATGCTCTTGCCGAAGTATCTGTGCTCTAGGATGACCAAAGCAGCACCAAGCTCGGAGGCCAGTAGTCCAGGCGTACTCCCGCTTTCGTCGTAAAAGCCCAACGTGAATTCTAACGAATATTCTCCAGATAAAACGAAGACCACTGGCGATCCGGTACCATTCCAGAATGTGGTGTCCACGGCATAACGCTGGGAAAAGGTTCCCAGATCTGGTTGGTCATGGTCGATACATTGCTCGAACGTGAAAATGGCATATCTCTTCGAATCAGCATTGTCCGCATCATGCGTAGAGCGTGGTTGCAGGGGCGACCGATGCCGTAAAAGGGGATGACGTTGCGGAGTTGACCTTTTGTACGCGGAGGCGAGGTCGAGAATAGTGATGAGCAGCCAGAATAGATGCATGGTGCTCAAGGCGCACGATGCGGGTCGCAAACCGAAGAGTCATGACGAAGAAGTCAGAGTGGACGTACTTCTTGATCACTACGACCGAAGCTCGCGTGCTGCAGGGTAGCGTCTGACTCCACGGTCTCGAACCACAGTGATCTGATGTCCGTGCTCCAGTCAATGAGCTCCAGGAGTGAAGTCCGAACCTTCGTCTGAACCTTCGAAAAGATCAAAGTCAAATTGTCTGGATTTTTAGCGAGGCTGAGCAAGCATAGAGAAACCTCGAGTGGATGTTATACTCTTCTGGCTTGTCTGCTAGGTGTCGCTCATCGGAAATGTCGGTGCATGTTGTAACATGCGGCTCCGAGCATCTGTTCTATCCTCAAGCATCAGAACTAGCCATGGGGCAGACCTGGTCACAGTGTTCCTCGATCTGTCCGTAGGTGGAGAGCCGACGAACTATGCAAGGATTAGCATGAACATGCCAGGTGCACTTCGATGCACTAGACGACAGTCTTCAAGGTATCTTGGCCGTATCTCTTTACCCTATTGCGGATGCTCCTCCGCCGCTTCCGTCAGTCCTGCGTGAGTGGACAGGAGGCACTTTGATGGGGTCGATCTACCCTCCCAGGACGGCATCTTCGCGGCTGTTCAGTAGACAACGAGGGAGTAGTAGTACAACGGAGTCGCCAAGACTGGGAGGTGAAGTGTTCATCTCATCCAGCGTCGACAGAGAGCGCCAGGGGTTTGGAATGGTCATATGGTGTCGCGAATGTGGGCGCTCTTGAACTGAGAAAACGGAGATCCTCTTGCTTTATCGCAGCCAGGAAGACCGGTACGTCAATCTTACTCGACAGTGATGATGTAGCCAGCTGCCGTGAAGATTGATGTTGTTCGCCGGTAGTACAGTTCGTGCAAGATTCAGAAGTTCATGGACGGCCTGAGGCAGCAACGACCTGACTGATTGGACTGTAAGGTAGATATATTTTTGACGTTCTCCCTTGACCGTCCTTTCCACACCTTGCTATCAACATCAACATTGCTTCATCTCCTCTTTTCCTCTTTTATTGCAGGTGGCTGGTCGGCAAAGAGACACGCTCGCAATTTGTCTTTGAGGCTTTGAGCCGAGAGATGGCATGGTTTGGACGTGCTCGACATCATCGCCATGGGTCCCCAGCGACCGGGACCTGGTGGAATAAGCACTATCCTTCAGCATCATTTACATAACATCAAGAACGCTCATCCCGATTTCATCGTTTCGCTACTCAGTATGCGCACGTACATGCTCGGCCGACCTCGCAGAAGAAAGAGCGAGCACGGTATATCAACGAGAACTCCCATTGCATGACTTTGAAGGCCAGAACCTGAGCAACCAGGCATGGTCATACCAGGTAAGGTGGCCAAGCCAAGCACAGCAACACCGTGATCCCAGAAGAGCCAAGGTTTAGGAGGTCTATTTTTTGCGTTTGGTTTGCCGGTACAACGCGGCCAGCCAGGAAATTGCCAGCATTCGACTTGCTGATGGAAGTCATCTTTTGTTGTTATCTTCTTTTACTTCCACGAATCTCACCAGAACTTATACACTCTACCAGGACTTGGAACGCGTCGGGAAGCCGGAATGTCAGAGGGATCGCGTTGAGAGGCATGGGCTCTTCCACTCTACTGCTGTGGCTGGTTGGCGGTGCCCAGCTCCTGCGCACCGCAGGTGGCAGCAATGTCACGGCTGGAAATTCATCCACATCTCATGCAGGAAACATCGCGTCGTACATCAATCATGGCATTGAACTTCCATGTTCGACCACATCAAGCAGTAACTGGACATACACGAATGGCCTGCCCAAAACCAGCATGCCGACCAGCTCGATGTCGCCACCCTCTTCGATACCAGCATCCACTTCGACGTCCTCATACACATCAACAATGTCGCCCACCTCAATCTCATATTCCAACTCGACGATGAACGATTCGACTCCTGTGACTGGGTCCGGCAAAGCCTTTGCCAGCAGTTGCGAGGCGGCCCTATACAAGTGGCACACAGCATCAGCCATGTACGGATCTGCTCACCTGGTCAACATCACTACCACGTACGCGAATTATGCCAAAGACTACCAGCCGCCAGTTGCGGCCACCAGCCTGGTCACCCTCTGCGATGGAAATCCGCGCGTAGTCGGCTCAGCGAGCTATCTCAACGTTACCAGGACGCCTGACAGCACCGCGACGATAACCGCCTGGGTTCCTGGGCCGTACATCACACCGCCGCCCTGCTCAATTGGCGCTTCTGACTGCCGCGACTTGTACAGCACCTACACCTCGGAATTGTCTGAAATTTTCGGCAAGAACACCACCATATCACAGCCGCCGTGCGCGACGAACGGCAGCAACGTTATGCCATTCTCCACCAAAACTTGCGACGACGGAACAATGGTAGGTGTTAATGGCAAAGCAGTCCAGCTTCTATACTGGCCTGTACGAACTGTGATGGGCTCCGCTTATTTCTGCAATACCGCGGGCACTTCGAACGAACCTTTACCGAGAACATTCCCGGCGACTCCCACAGCCAGTGGTCCAAACACTTTCGTCACCGAGGGCATTACCATCACTTCTCCAACCGTCGCTCTCTCCTACAGCGGTCTTTCCCGTCTGGACGGCTGCGGTCCTACGATCGACCATACCATCATCACGCTCCGACCCGATCAACTCTCGAGTGTGCGCGGCGACCGAGCCCTCCAGTACCATTACGATTTTAACTACGGCGACCTCAATTGGAAATGCCAAATGCCCGGCAACCCCAACATCTACATGGTATCTAACACTGGTGGGCCACTCTGCTATCAAGACGTCCCAGCGCGGGCCTATTGGGCAGCGGCGCAGCAGTTTGAACGTGCTATTTACGCTAATGAGAGCGAGATCAAAAAGTGGACGATCCTGAACGACTATCAGCCCTTCGTTATACCAGATCAGACGGTCTGGGAAGACACGAGGCACAAACTGTGGGGGAGCTCGGCAATATGGTACATCGATGGCGCTTGGGACCCGCCAATTGCGCTGTCTCATGCGAGGACTGCCGACTCCATATCATATACGGAAACGGACGACGGAATGGGTGCACCGCTTTTGCTTACTGCTGCGACCAAAGCCGACGGAATCAGCCCAACCGCAATGGAGTCTCCATTGAATTTGAGGTCAAGCAGTGCCGCTGATGAGATCAAGCCGCCGATGCCAATCGTGCTGCACCACAGCAATTTAGCTGATTCGATCAAAGGGCCGAGTACAGTCGATGCTGTGCCTACCAAGCCAGTGGTGCTGACGTATCCCGGACAGTCAGCTGCGCCGGCGCCGGTGCATAACGGTGAACCTCTGCCTGAGGTCACAGGTAACCCAAGCAATGGGCAGCCGGGCAATGGGCAGCCGAGCAACCCGAACAATGGCAATCCGAGCAATGGCAATCCGAGCAATGGCAACCCGAACAACGGCGGTCCAAATGATGGAGGCCAAAGCAACGCCCCGGGCAGCATCAACTCAAACAACGGCAATTCCAACAATGGAGGTCAAGGCAATGGGATCCAACCTGGCAATCCAAACAGTGGAGGTCAAGCCCCACAGAGTTATCCTGCCACCACGTATCACGGCACGATAGCTATCGGACCAGATAGCGGAGCGGCTCCTCTCCCAATCACCTGGATCGTGCCTTCCACCTCTGCAACTTCATCCGGAACTGCAGCACTTGTCGTCGTAGTCGACGGAAAACTTCTCATCGTCGGCGGACCGCCTCAGACCATCGCCGGCCAGACCGTGATCGCCACATCGAATGGCTTAGTAGTAGGGACTGGCACTTCTCAGGTTACAATTCCGATTCCGGTGCCGGTTCCACAGCAAGGTGAACAGCAAGGGAGCCAAGGCGGACAGCAGGGAGGACAGCAGGAAGGATCACAAGGAGTACAACAAGGAGGCCAGCAAGGGGCACAGCAAGGAGGACAGCCAGGAGGACAACCAGGACAACCAGGACAAGGAGGAGCGCAAGGAGGAGCGCAAGGAGGACAACAAGGAGGACAACAAGGAGGACAGCAAGGCGGACAACCAGGTGGAACGAACGACTTCCATGGCAACGGCGTGGTCATGGTGCTGGATACTGGAACGACGTCTTCTTCTTCTGCTGCTGCCGGCTCTGTCAATACCATGCCAAGCTATGCGTCCACTGAAGCGTCATTACCTTCTGGTGCCGGGCCGGTCGATTCCATGCTCATTTATGCGACTGCAAATCCGAGTAGTCCTGGAGGTTATAATGCCGGTCCGAGCGGTTCTGAAAGCGGCAATAGCGCAATCCAGTCCAGTGGTGTGGATGGTCATCAGGCCTCTTCTTCGAACGGTGGCATAAATCCCTCGGGAGGAGGTACATATACATATGGGCAGGATTCCGCAGCGACCTCGCCAACAGGCGGCAGCAACAGTCCATCCGGAGGAGAAACACCCAGGAAGCACTCGGCGGCAGCTTTCCTCTCGGCGAGCTGGACAACGCCCATGCTTCTGGTGCCTTTCATTGTCGCGATATTACGATAGGCGACCTCAGGCTGGATGTGATTTGGCTGCATATATCAGCCCTCAAGAGCTGGTGACTTTGTACATATGCATCGGGATCATTACTTTGAGGCTTGTGTGATCATGGTAGCTTCATATAACGGGACCAGCTATCGGTGCTGGATATAATGTATCGAAATCTTCACGCGAGGTCTTGAAGAGAATGCATCATAGGGAAAGGCGAGTGGCAGTGTTCGCACTGGTCTAGATCGGTGATGTCGGTCATGCCTGTGGCTTCGGACGGCCGTGCGATGTGGAGCGCCTCATGGACTATTCGCTGGATGTTCAGCCAGAATCGATCTGAAGAACGCCTGTTGATGACTTCTGTGTGATCTATACGCTCATCAGTATCTGACGCTCGTCGTCAAAACTCTGCGAGCAATCCTCGGTCATCTCACATCCGCACCATACTTGGTCGACCGACGTACTGGCGTACCTTTCTTCCATGCACATCCGTTCCCTGCACAGCCGGTCTTGAGACTGGCGGTGAGCAATTCCATCAGAGTTCATGTGGTGGATGGACAACCCCGTGGTATGCATCGCAGCATGTCGATCGCTTTTCTCCTGTTGGCTCAAAGAGACGGTTTGCCCTCGGGCACGAGTGGAAGTCCGCATACACCCCTCGAGGTCTGGTACAGAGCAGGCACCGGCAGTAGCATGTGCCATCGGTATGACCTATGCACACCACCATGGGCGCCTCAAATGCAGTCGTGCCGTCGCGACCTCTCATTCGTCCAGACATCTAAGACAGCGCCGGGAACCAGCGGCTGTTCGCACCTGCCGCCCTGAGTGTGGTAGCGACGTGGACCATCACAGACAAGGCGAGCTGAGAAATTGGATCAGCGGTGGTGTGTGCCGGAAAAGCTGAACACCTCCTGGAAAATTCTTTGGGTGCGGCGGCTGACTGGAAATCATATTTTGGTCGGCACCGCCTTCGCCTCACGTCACCGCTCGAGTGTCGGCGCCATGGTTCGATGTAGGGCCTCGATTAGGAAGGTCCGGAGAGGTCGGAGCTGGTGGGCGTGGCTGGCACGCGGGATGTGTCAGCGGTGGTACGGCATTTCTCTGGTAGCGAGAAATATGTTTCCGCTCGGGATTCTTGGTTCATCGGGATCTGATGTTCATCAACGTCGGCGGTTTGCAGGCTTGGTCGAGGCTTGATCGCTTTTCTGGTCATTGGTTTGTGATGGCTTGCTGATGCACGGGACCTAGCGGGTGGACGCAGCAGCATATGGAAGACGGTAGCGAGCCCGCCGGCGGCGTGTATGTGTGCGATATGCTCAGCTTCACGCCATGGGACTCGAGATTAGAAGGGCAGTGAGCGGCGTCCTAGCATGAAGCGAGGGACTGCGTCGAAGTCTGGTTCCCAGCCTTCACGACCATGATTTGAAGGCGTCCAAATTTGGTATTCGGCTTGCATATGCATGCGACTCTACCAAGGCGGAGAATTGCACGACTATGCCCTGTCGGCGAATAAACCCTCACAAGGCGTGAGGAGTTTGGTTCGAGCGTGGCCATGCATGCATGGTTCCAAGACGCAGATTGTCGCTGTCGTACCTTCTGAGGGTGTGATGGTATTTGAAATTGCAATCGGGCATTCGCACTTCATGTGCGTATAGCATGAAGAGATGCAAGGTTCAGACAGCGCTCGCCATGTTAGCAAATCGGCAGAGCAAGTCCACATGTCATTTGCATGAAGGTCTGGTGCTAAGTAGATGTCCATTGAAGAAGCATACTTCCTACCTCCTACTGCAGTATCGTCCGCATTGCAGATACACGGCGTCCTGCGGTTGATCATGTCGCCATACCTGCGTCCGCCGTGCATCCGTCGACATACTGTTCGTTCACTTCGCTGGCTCTGAAGCGGGAGTTAAGGGATGTCTGCATCTTGTCTCAGATGAAGTGGTGGCAATGCGCAAAAAGTGCATCTCTTCGCGGACTTCAAACCTAGGGTAGTGGTCGTGGCGTTCGACGGAGAAATGCGGCTCCAACTCTACCCTTCTTCGAGACCGCTTTATAGACCCTTCACTCGCTTCGAATGTGCGGCCATTAGCGGGTGTCTGCAGTTGTTCCAGACGTGCATTGGGGAGACTCGGAAGTTCATGTAGGAGCGTTTGTGGCATGCGATGGACATATGCAGCTGTCAACTCTAGCCATCCTGGATATGCGGAGACTTGACATTTGAGCTGAGAATGCTGGTATTTGCGACCTCCTGGGCGATGGCCTTTTGATGTGCGGTCGTGATTGTCACAGCGTGGGCTGGGAATTTCTGGCAAGCCTTGACAAATGCGAGTCTCGACTCTCGCTGGCAGCAAGAATTGGAATCAACGACTGCTTACTCGTCTTGAGGCCCGTGTCTGGACTACATCCTCATCATCCGGTAGCGACCTACAACAGCGTGTATTGAATGATGCTGGCGTGGAATCGAGTTGCTCGACGAGTCGTCCTAGCATCTTCGGCGGATTGCTCACTCGTCTGATCGAAGCGGGCATCAGCGGCTGTGTGCATATGTCTCATACCATCGGTAGCCAAAAGCGACCGCGCATGTCGATGTTGCGATTGCCTGGAATAGACATATGCGGCTCTCAACTTTATCATCTTCAACAGACTCCTTCACTCGTCGAGATGCAACGGGCTCCAGCGGCTGTACGCAGAATGTTTTACCTACACGGTAGCGAAGTGTGCTTCGCGCGTCGATGCTTTGCTGGCGTGCAGGGTCTGTGTCATGAACGACAGGAGGCGATCGTCCCTTGCAATCTTCAGAATTCTGGTTCGAGTCCTCTCACTCGTTCCAACACAACGGACGTCAGCGGGAGGACGCATGAAAGGCATATCGTCTGGTAAGTTATTCCTCCGGCATGATCCAAGAATATGCCACACGGCACTCGGTGGTCAAGGCATGTCCATCCCCATGCAACTCGACCTGAATATGCAGCGCCTGACTCGTCAAATTCGCTGGATGGCCAGATTCTCTCTGCCACCTCGCGGGCGCGAGTGGCAGGCTGCATTTCGGTCAGGGTAAGGTACCGAATGACGAAGCTCCCCGATGGAGATGTGCACGCCACACGCAGACTGTGCAGCGCTATCCTGGTTTATCGGCGGGAGCACCGGCAGGAATGATCCAGCAACGTGGTGCGTGCCGAGACGGCGGCGGCACGTTTGGAGCGTATGCAAGCTTAAGTGCACCACCACTCTTCAATCACCTTCGCTTTGGAGGCGGTAAGGAGTGATCGTCGTCCTTCCAGGCTTGCTGCTGCTCTTGCGGGAGAGACATGGAATCGAGCGGGCTTCGTGAAGTGTGTGGTCGACACGTCAGAAATGTGTCTCTCTCTGTGACACGCGTGGGCAATTGCCAAAACGTGGAAACGGGACGTTAGCTCCATGTAACGGTTCAGCCATACCGTGGTTCAGAAGCCACGTCAGAACACCACAATCGATTTTCTCCCTTTGCACACCGCCTCCGCAGCTTCTTCCTTTCAGCTGCGCTGGATGGAAGAAGCTGCGTGGTCTGATGGTGTCCCGCACCGCTTGAGAGAAGATGTCGTCGATCTTCTCCATGTGAGATCAGCGAAACGAACGGCAGATGACCGGTACTCCAATCCGATACATGCACGGCTGCTTCTACCGCCACCTCGGCAATCGCTGGATCGAACGCCTATCGGAGGTTTTGTGAGATGCCAGACACAAGGGACCGCGCGCTTGGCTGGTGGTACCTGTAGAATGGTAAAAGTGAGACTCGCCTCGTAAGCTTATGATCGAGACCCGTGGACCCGATCACAGGCGAAGGGTCCATCCCGATCTATGTCGTCGATGTGGGTTGGTTGAGGTCGAAGCAATGGCACTCAGATTTGTGAAGGTATCCTCGAAATTCGACATCCGAAAATCTGCCGACAAGTGAATGCCATACCGTTGTTGTACACTCTGCTGTCAGGACATTGTGGCATCTGCTCAATGAGACAACAGTGCAATGCAATAGGATGTATACAGCTGCTTTTCCATCTCCATTCAAACCTTCCAAAACGCCCTCCAGAACGGGCCCCAGCAACCCGTGATTCGTCCCAAAACTCCCAACGCGATCGTGCATCACATCACACATAACGAACTCCGAACGCAACCCTTTCGACTAATCCACTCCTTTCGTTATGCAGACGCGAACTAGCTGTACAGCTTCTTCTCCACACCGACCATGCCGTGCACATTGCCCTCGGCCTGCGCGCTCGCAGTCCTGAACTCAAATCGCACATCTCCAGCGCGGACACCCTCCTGCAACTTTAAAAGACTGTCAATTCCGACATCTTGCAGCGAGTGCTGCACACCAGCCATGAGATATGGCAGGAACTTTGTGACACTGCCGCGGTCAAGAACGGATCCAGACACACCCTGCGCAACGAGCAGCCTGTCACCCTCGGAGAAGTATCGTGCTGTGCCGGCGTTCTTGGCGGTGTTGTTCGCCTTGTCACCCTTGCCTCCGGCCTTCTTGTCCTCCATAGCATCGATGGATCCCATTCCACGGTAAGTCTTCCGGAGCTGACCGTCTGGTCCGACGACGTAGGCGCCGGGTGATTCGGTCGTAGCGGCAAGGAGCCCACCCATCATGACTGTGCTGGCGCCGAGCGCGAGCGACTTCACAATGTGTCCGACGTTTTGGATACCACCGTCAGCGATGCAAGGGATGCCGAAGCGAGCGGCGAATTCAGCGACGCGGAAGACGGAGGTGGCTTGTGGCCGGCCGACGGCCATGACTTCCTGGGTGATGCAAGCGGAGCCAGCGCCCATGCCAATGCGGAGCCCGTCAACGCCGGCGGCGATGAGAGCTGCAGCTTGGTCACGGGTGACGACGTTGCCTCCAATGACCTCGAGCTTGGGGTAGTTCTCCTTGATCCACTTGATCATGGAGATTTGGTAAAGAGAGTTTCCTTGGGAGGAATCAAGGATGACAACGTCAAGACCAGCTTCGACGAGCGCGGTGAGACGCTCCTTGTCGTTCTCGCGGGTACCAATGGCAGCAGCGGCAAGCAACTGCTTGGTGCCAGGAACCTTTGTCGCAAGAGGGTAGTTCAGGTTCTTCATCAAATCGCTGCGGGAGAGCAGAGAGATGAGGTTGCCTTGTCCGTCCACGATGGGAAGCTTTCCCTTCTTACTCTTGTACAGGATCTCGTTGGCTTCGGAGAGGGATACGTTCTGAGGTGCGGTGACAAGATCGCGGGACATGATATCGGTAACCGGGGCATCGTGGTCGGAGTGGAATTGCGTGTCTCGGGGTGTGACGATACCGATGAGCTTGCTGCGAAGCTGTCCAGACTCTGTGACACATTATGTCAGTTGGCTGGTCGTACGATCTTCTGCAGTGATAGTATGGCTTGAGAGGTGAAATCAGACGAAAGTTTCTCCACAGCACTCGAGGCACGTTGGCGCAAAAGTATTGGTTGAACGAAAGTTAATGTTAAGTTTAGCATCATGTAAAGGGCAGGGTGTGACAGCAAGATGGGAGTGTGCGAGCCTACCTGTAACCGGGAAACCGCCGAATCCCCATTGCTCCTTCAACGCGATAGCCTCTCGCACTGTTGTCTCGGGAGAGATGACAATTGGGTCGGTGATGAAGCCGTTCTCGAAACGCTTGACCTTACGAATCATCTCTGCCTGCTCCTCAACCGAGCAGTTGTGGTGGACCACACCGACACCTCCAAGCAGCGCCATGTGGATGGCCATGTTGTGCTCCGTGACGGTGTCCATGGGCGAAGATGTGAAGGGAGTCTTGAGTGTGATTTTGCGGGTTAACTTCGAGGTCAAGTCAACTGTGGCAGCCGGGAAGCCGATGTATCCGGGCAGCATGAGGAAGTCATTGTATGTGAGACCGCCCTGCTTGTTCTCATCCATCAACTCTTGCACAGAGATGCCATCCTTGGCCCGGTATGTCTTCAAGACCTCGAGTGCGCGCGAAGGATCCTCGTAGGACTGCTGGCCATTGGCCATCTGCTTCTTCAGCTGGGCGCCGTCGGTGTTGCCATTGGCGCTCATGATCGCAATGTGGTAGTCTGTTCGATGTCGCCTTGTTGGCTATTAGCAAAGTGTTATAGGACAATGAGGCGGCTCAAGACTGTCAACTTACCCCAAGAAGGAAGAGAAGCGAAAATCGTCAAAATTTCGCGGTCCAGGCGTGCCAATCGATTAGACGGCTGTGCCCGGCGCTATGGTCGATCTTGATCTAGCGTGGTGGTCGTACGGCTTGAGTCCCCACCAAAATAGTACTTGTAAACAAAGGTCGCGACCGCCCAGAGCCGTTGACTTCTCATCGTCTATCCCGTGCTGCAAAGACCACACCTGCTCCGCATTCCTGCCCTCGAAGATTACATACGCTTGACGCTGCCGCCTTTCCTTCTGTACAGCCTGGTTCTGGATATTTTGCATGGATCCCGCTGGCCACGCGCGATGACAGTGAGGAAGTGAAGAGGAAGGAACACAACACGATTGGAAGGAGCAGTTGAGGACAGCGCGCCCGATACCTCCTCGACTGGAGGAAAAGCTGCTACGATGCCGCGACCACCGACGTTCAGTCCCAGTCCACCGAGACACCTTCGAGACCACTCGCCCCAGAAATCCTCTCCATTACGGCACACGATATCGACGCGGTCCAACAACAGCGACACCGATCAGTCTTCCGTTCCGAGTCGCCAAGGGACCATCAGCAGCAACGCGAGCTCCGGATACAGCGCCGCTAGCTACAACACCGGCTATGACTCTGCAAGTGATCCTTTCGTGACTCGGCCGAGCGCGAGCGCGAAAAGAGACCGATCAGAGTCGCCTGTGAAGAAGAACGCAGCATTCGCAAAGTGGGAACAGCGCGAACAAGCAGAGCAAATCCAGCAGTCTACGCCGAGGATGGACGTCTCGCCGAAGAAGATTCGAGATGATGACTGGCGGTCGGGCATTGGAAGGAGCGAGAGCAGGAGTGTTTTAAGACCGGTCACACAGAATGCGGCGCCGGAGAGACCTCCAGTGTACCAGAACGGCACATCACACCTGCGAACAGAATCGAAAGAGAACATCAGCCATCGGCCTCGCAGCAGAGATGGTGGCATGTCTCCTCCGCCAAAACCGCACTCAAGAGGCCTCAGCGCGGACACAACACCTCGTCTATCCTCCCCAGAACCGCCCACATCCGCGAGCCCGCCACCATCTTTTCCCAGCAAGAACAGCTTTGCGACCCTCTCTCGATCTGACTCGATGCGCGCAAGCACAAGACCGCGATCAAGAGGCCACGTTCGTTTCAACTCCACGGATCCTGCAGTACCACAATTAGACGGCGAACTTGACGATCTGAAAAAGTCTTCCACGCCTCAATTACAGCATCTCAGCAGACTAGCCGGAGACAGCACAGAAGAGCTGAATGTCCACTCAGCGGAAGAGCAAGTCACAGGACTGATTGGCAGACGGCGGCTACAACGATCTGGGACAGTCAAGCCGAGTGGGAAATCGTCATTCACCAGCACAAGATGGATGGAGACACAGAGGAAACATCTCGCAGCTTACGAGTACCTATGTCATATTGGGGAAGCGCGAGCCTGGATAGAGGATGTACTCGACCCTACGAAACTGCCTCCAATCGTGCAGCTCGAAGAAGCGCTTCGAGATGGTGTCACGCTCGCAGAAGTTGTCGTGCGACTGGCGCACAGGCTTCCTCCAGACCAGCAGCGCTCACTCGGATCGCAACGCATTTTTCGCTCCGCACCACTCTCATTCCGACACTCCGACAACATTGCCCTGTTCTTCCGGTTCCTCGCTGAGATCGAGCTACCTGAGCTCTTCCGCTTCGAATTGATCGATCTTTACGAGAAGAAGAACATTCCCAAAGTCATTTACTGTATCCACGCACTGTCATGGCTCCTCTTCCGCAAAGGGATCGTGGACTTCCGTATCGGCAATCTCGTTGGCCAGCTGGAGTTTGCAGATCACGAGCTGGAAGCGACGCAGAAAGGCATCGATAGGAGTGGAGTTCAGATGCCCAACTTTGGTGGCATGCGAGAAGCAATGCAAGTCGAGGAAGAACCCGAGCCGACGCCAGAGGAAGCTCTTGCTGGTCAAGAGCACATAATCGTGGATCTCCAGACACAGATTCGAGGCGCTTTGGTGCGATTACGACTAGGTGAGAACATGCAAGAGCTTTGGGATGTTGAAGAGCACATTGCACATTTCCAAGCCCTGGCCCGAGGTGGGTTCGCACGAGAGATTTTCGACTTCCGTTTTGCGATGGATTCATCCACTCGTCGATTTCAAGCCGCCTCCAAGGCGTTTCTGGTGAGGAAAAAGCTACATCAGAAGAGGGCAGTGTGGAAGGAGAACAAAGCCGATGTGATCAAAGTCCAGAGTCTCTGGCGAGGACGGCAGCAAAGAGCAGAGACCAAGACTATCAAGACACAAATTCGTGCACAAAGGCATGGTGTCAGGGAGCTACAGTCAGCAATACGTGGAGCGCTTGGACGTTGGAGAGCCGGTGATCTCTGGCATGAGGCACGAGACGAGAAGACCGAGGCTGGCGTACAGGCGTTCCAGGCTGCAGCGAGAGGCGCATTGGAGAGGATGAGAGTCGGCGCCATCATGAATCAGCTTTGGGACGTTGAAGACACGATATGTCAGCTTCAGGCTCATGTTCGTGGGTCTCGTGTGAGGAAACGAGCTGTGAAGCAGAAGGTTGCTGCTCGACAGGCTGCCGTTGAAGTTGTCAAACTCCAAGCGGCCGCGAGAGGTTTGATTGAGCGGCTTCAGCAACGGCATCTCCATGGCGAGCGCAAGATTGAGGAACCAAGTGTGATCAAGGCACAAGCTGTGGCCAGAGGACTTATCGAACGACTTCGACAGGCTCGCACAAAGGGTGCACTTCAGGGACGAGAATCGACCATCATCAAATTCCAAACACTCATCCGAGCTCAAGCGGCAAAGTCCCTGCATCTGGATGTCAAGGAGGAGTTGGCTACGCATGTGGACAATGCTTCCTCGCTTCAAGCGCTGGTCCGTGGGCAAGCAGCACGTCTGCGAACAGCCCGCACGCAAGAAGCATTGATGAAGCAAGAGCAAGGAGTACGCGACCTCCAGTCCTTCACCCGTGCCATGTTGCAAAGGAGGAGTATCGGCGAGAAACTCGGCGCCCTCGAGAAAGTCGAAACCCAACTTACCGCCCTTCAATCTATGTCCAGAGCCTACATCGAGCGGCAGCGCATCTTCGAGCAACTCGTCGCCATGGAAAAGCAAGAAAGTAGCATTATCGAGCTGCAATCTCTCGCCCGCGCTACACTGTTGCGCAGCCAGATTGGACAACTCCTAGCTGGACTGGAAGACCATGAAGAGGCATTGATCGACTTTCAATCTACGATTCGTGGATTCGTGGTCCGCAAGCGCTTTGCGGAGAAGCAGAAGCATTTCCGGGAGAACATGCAGAAAGTCATCAAGCTGCAGTCTTTCGTCCGCGCGAAACAGCAAGGCGAAAGCTATAAGAGCTTGGTCAGCGGCAAGAACCCACCTCTTCCTGTCGTGCGCCGCCATTTGCACTTGCTCACAGACTCGAATCTGGAGTTTGAGGGCGAGCTCGAAGCTGAGCGACTGCGCCGACAAGTGGTGGAAAGTGTCCGTCGGAATGAGATGGTCGAAAGCTACGTCGAGGGTCTGGATGTCAAGATCGCGTTGCTGGTGAAGAACAAGATCACCCTGGACGAGGTTGTCAAGCATCAGAAGCATTTCGGTGGATCTGCGTCGCAGTTGCTTCGCACTGGGAGCACTCTTGCTACATCGACGGGCCTGGATCTCAAAGCGCTAAACAAGAACTCTCGCAAGAAGCTCATAGGGTACGAGGAGCTTTTCTTCATGATTCAAACACAGCCACAGTACCTGGCGAGAGTGTTCGCCGTGCTCAGTGCCAGAGGCCTGGCGGAGAAGGATAGCAAGAACATGGAGAGGCTGATCTTGACTCTCTTTGGGTATGCTCAGAAAGCCAGAGAAGAGTATCTTATGGTGAAGGTCTTGGCCACCAGCTCTCAACAGACCGTTGCGAACTGCCAGAGCATCGAGGACTACATGCGTCAACAAAATGGCAACTTCCAAAGTCGTCTGCTTCTCAACTACATCCGCAGTCCCAGAGAGCGAGCTTACCTGAAGACGCTACTGGGTGGCATGGTCAAGAATGGGATTTGTGCGCAGGATCATCTCGACCTGGAGAGTGACCCATTGCAGATCTACCGCGCTATCTTGAACAATGAGGAGCTTTCGACTGGACGACCATCGCAGCGGCCGAGAGACATGCCTAGAGAGGTGGTCATCAGGCAAGAAGATGTCCGACCACGATACGTCGAGCATCTGGAGGACCTGCGAGATCTTGGTGACGGCTTCTTCCTCAGCTTGGAGGAGACTCTGCATCGTATGCCATATGGGCTGCGATATATCGCATCCGAGCAGCACCGCGCGCTCTGCGCTCAATTCCCAAGAGACGACCCGGGACACCTTGCTATGCTTGTGGGTGGTTGGCTATGGAAGGTCTACCTCCTTCCTGCGCTCAAGGAGCCTGAGATGTGGGGCGTGATCGATCGCGGTCTCAGCCCTTTGCACAAACGAAATCTCGCACAGGTCACCACCGTGCTCGGCCAAGTCGCCAGTGCAGGCCGCCTGTTCGGGCCCGAAAATATCTACCTGCAGCCGCTCAACAATTGGATCACGGAATCTCTGGATCGATGGCAAGGATGCCTGCAGCATATTTTCGATATTCCGCCTGTGGAGGAGCACTACGATGCTGATCAGTTTAGCGATTTGTACTCGAGGACAAAGCCTACGCTCTATATTAAGCTGGCGGACATCTTCGCGCTACACAGTCTGATCACGGAAAACATTGCCGCGGTTGCACCGGCGAGAGATGATCCCATCAAGGAGCTGCTCGCGGACTTGGGCACGGCAAAGAGCAACGAGGGTGATCTTGGAGGTGCGACCAACGGCGGAGAGATCACTCTGACACTGAAGTCGCGATTCACGGTCCAGGAGGATCCCAATGCCGAAGCCAGGGCACTGTTCACCAACACGAAACGCCTCGTTCTCTACATCATCCGGGTGCAGTCTGGCTCGAACCTCATGGAGATCCTCCTCCGGCCGATCACTCATGACGATGCTGACCGCTGGATCGCCCTCGTCCAAGAGGAGCTCCGTGAGAAAGACCACTCCCACTCGCACTCGAAACCAAGCGGCTCCCATCACAAACGACACCCCTCCGGCTTCGATCCGCGCGGGTCATTCCGTGGTGGACGGCCCATGTCCGTCTACTCAGAAGCACCTTCCTCCTTTTCCGAAGACCGCCGCGACCTCCTCGACCTTCAATCCATGACCTACGCTGAGCTCAAATCCAGCGCACTTGAAAACATCCTCCACCTCGAGAATCCCGCCATCCCTCCCCAGTACCGCGTATCTCGACACAACAACTATCAAGAACTTCTCAATGCTCTTGCAGCCGATATCCGTCAGAAGCATCGCCGCCGTCTGGAGCGCCAACGAGACGTCGAGTCAACGAGAGCCACCCTATCCCAGCTGGACGACAAGGCCACATTCTTGGAAGACCAGCTGAAGAGCTACAACGACTACATCGAACAATGTCTACACACCCTCGCCTCGAAGAAAGGAACCAAGAACAAATTCCTCATGCCCTTCACCAAACAATGGAGCCACGAGCGCGAACTCGAACGACAAGGCCGCCAGCCGAAGTTCGGATCGTACAAGTACTCCGCCCGCCAACTCGCCGACAAGGGCGTCCTGCTCAGCTGGGACGGTCTACCACAAGATCAGTGGGGACATGTCGACGTCGTCATCTCGAGTGATGAAGTCGGCGTGTTTTGTCTGGAGGCCAGTTCTGGCGCGATGATGATTCCTGGGGCTAGTGAGGTGGTGTTGCTGGACGATTTGTTGCAGGCGCAGTTTGACGGGAAGAGTGCGGTGGGTGTATTTGAGGGGCAGGGTGGACGGGGTGCTGCGCAGGTGGATGGGCAAAGCAAAGGCGCGAGGTTGGGCGTGAACTTGTTGTTGCATTTGGTTTTTAAGAAGTTTTATAAGGATGGTTGAGGGGGTGGAAAAGCGTGGAGAATGGAGTCTTTTGGGGCTTTGGAGTGGTGTATCGACACCATATGACTGATGCTTGACTTAAGCCTTTTCGTATGTCGGCCTTTTGCATTGTGGGAGTTGAACATGATTGGAAGACTGGCATGTATACACAAACACATGAATACTTCACAGTTTGATCTTATATTGCTTCAGCCGAGCCTCAGCATGCGCCCACTCACAGTCACGCCACCTTCTCAATACGCCTCACACCATCCTCCCCTCCTTTCGCGTCTCGTCTCCTATCCTGCCCTGCGATCTCCCGCCTCTCGACCTCAATCGCCTCCTTCGCGAGTATCATAGCTTGTCCATATGTCAAATTCGCCCCTGGAGCGAATTTCAACTCAAACACTCGGTCGATTTCGTCAAGGGATAGGCCCTTGGTCTCTGGATAGAAGATGTAGATGAAGGGAAGCCAGAAGGCGTTAATGACGGCGAAGATGATGTAGAAGCGAGCGCCGATGTTTTGGATGCCTGCGAATTCCCAAGTCAGTGTGTTGAACCTCAAAGAGAGGAAACCTTCTCAGACATCACTTACCAATCGGTGTAATAGACACAATAATATAAACACAAACCCAATTCGTCGTCATCGCCGTCGCAGCGCCAATATTCCTCGCTCGATTCGAGTTGATCTCCGACGGGTAGAGGAATCCAATCGCCATGAACGAGAGGCCGAAGAAGAAGTAGTAGACGAAAATAAACGCCACAGCGACTCCATTCATCGCTTTGCTCCCCACGCCGAGTCCGATGGCCGCCATGGCGAAGCATAAACTCTGGCCTGCTGCGCCGAAGAGCATGAGTTTTCTGCGCCCGAAGCGCTCGATCGCCCACATTGCCACGGCGCCCCAGAACATCCACTGCATGGAGTCGCAGGCTGACAGGATGAGGGACATGCGGGTGGAGAAGCCGAAGGAGCGTTCGAGGACGACGGGGAGGTAGTAGGCTACGACCTGTTCGAATGTCAGCATCGGCTCTTGCAATGTTCTTCGAGCTTCAGACGTACATTGACGCCACCCATCTGCTGCATCACATTCGCTCCCATACCCAACAAAATCCTCCTCAGTGTCTGCTGCCGACCATTTCTCAGCGCCTCGCGCCATCCAACTTGTCCTTCCTCTTTCTCCCTCTCAATCGCTTCGCGCATCAACTCAAACGACTCGTACACTTCATCATCCTCAACCCCCTTCCCATAAAGCCTCGCAATCGCTCCTTTTGCTTCCTCCTCCCTTCCCTTCAAACACAACCACCGCGGACTCTCCACCAGAAACGGCACGATCCCCGCCGTGCCCAGCGCGAGAAGTGACTGCAACCCGAGCGGAAACCTCCAGGAGACTTCATTGTCGGGTAGATAAGTGAAACCGAAGTTGATCCAATTCGTGAGCACGAAGCCGCCGACGAGACAGGTTAATTCGAATGCTACGAGGCGGCCGCGGAGATGGGGGCGAGATGTCTCCGCTTGCCACATGGGGATTGTGGTGGTGTTGACGCCGATGCCGAAGCCGGCGATGATGCGGCCGGTTATCATCTGAGATGGTGAGGGAGATGTTAGCGGGCATATAGACCTGGTGTAGATAGAAGGTAGGACGCACGTGTGGAACAGTATACGCCGTTGCTTGTAGTATTCCGCCGATGAAAATGAACCCGCAGCCGAGCATGACATTTTTCCGCCGGCCGAATCTGTCTCCCGTGAAGAGGCTGAGGATTGCGCCGAAGATGCAGCCCAGAGTGTATGTGGACACAATTTGGCCTTGGAGGGTGGTGTCTGGCTGGTTGAACGTACTTAGGAAAGAGGGATTGGCCACTGAGAATGAAGTCAGCAACAGCGAACATACGAATGAGATGGTAGAACTCACAAAGACCGCCGAACAGACCTTGGTCGTAACGTGAAGATTCTGTCAGTTGCTTGCGGATTGCAGGGAAAGGGATGCCGACTTATCAAAAAGCAAAAATCCCAGTCCACAAGATGCACATATCCCGACCAACAACCCTCGGCCTTCTAACGCTGTAGTCGATCCCATTGCGATGCAATGCGTGTCAGCAGAATGCCCAAAAGAAGGCGAGGGGAGATTGTGGGCATTGCGGGAGTCCTCTGTCAAGGTACACCATACAGAGGAGGAAAGTCCATTGCCGTCGGCCCAAAGCAGTTTCTCCTCACTCTCCAGCCGGAGTCTTCTCCTCTCTGTGCGACCATGCGACCATCGACCCGGCTCGCTTCCAAGCTCATGACGGCGGCTATCTGCGTCGCGTGCGGAGAGCTCGGTAGGCCTGCATGATCCTGCGAAGCTGGCAGCTCGAGCACAGCTTTAACGGGATTCTGCAGGAGCTCTGCTAAACCTCATGTGAGTGTTTGGCATAACTTACCGAATCTGCTTGTCATCGCTTCTTCTTCGCTGCATTGTAAGGTCTTTCGACTGTCGATCTAGAGAGTCATCAATGATATTCATCTTTACAACTACTTCTTTTTACAACTCATGCAACCTCGTCCAATTACTCATATCCTCCTTGGGCGGGTACATCCACGCGGATTGCGACTTATTCGTGACAAAGTAATCGCGGTCCCAGCCTACATTTCACGTCAGCATTTAAGAAAACCTAACCCTCAATACGTGTTCACGAAACACCAACATACCTTTCAAAGCCCCACAAGCCAGCGTTTCCTGTTGACTCCAAAACGCCGGCGCCTTGGAACCCGGTTCCCTCGCCGGTTGGATCCATTCTTCGGGTAGGAGTTTGATGGCTTCGAACCAAGCTGCTGCCATGGCGTTGTAGCCCTTTTCGGAGGGGTGGATGCCTGAGTCGTCGAGGTTGCTAGGAAGGAAGTAGCTGGTCAGTACGATAGCAGAACGGGATCCCGTCGAGAGACGAAAAGGAAAATAGCACTCACTATCCCACCGCATTAAACATATCGACTATGCCCACCCGGAACCCCTGCTTCCTTTTCTTCTCCACCAGCCCTGGAATCTGTGAGTTGAACTTCCTCACTCGCTCGGTATCTTTCAAATCCGTAAGGTTGTCCGTGATTTGTGCGACAATCAGAGCGGCGTCCGGGTTCTCGCAAAGGATCGCATCCATGAGATTTTCCAGCCGGATGATCTCAGATTCGTGGGGTTCGGTGGGAGGCAGACCGAAGCCTTCGTTGCAGTCGTTGGTACCCGCGCCGAGGAGCACGAGGTTCGGGTGCTGGGTGAGAATGTTGTTTGCCATGATTTTCTCTTGGATTACGACCATGGCTTGGCCGCCCCAGCCTTCGTGTTGGTTGTCGGGGTTGTTGTCGCCGGTTTCTTTTGTGCCGATGAAGTCTACCGAACGTCCTATTCGTTAAGTAAGCAAACAGCGGTTTCACAAAAGGCTCGGTCTTTCGCACCTTGATGCACCAAATGATTCCTCAACGGAAGCCGCCATCCATTATTCCCATTCCGTTCCTTTCTGCCTCATCATCAGCTTTCACAGATTCAACAAACGACCTCTCGCACGGACTCACCCTTCCGTAATACTATCCCCAACGGGCAGTATCCTTAGCGGCACATTGATGACAGAGTGACTGTCAGGTCCCTTGGAGTCGCTCTTCGCGCCGGCGGGGGTGTCGTCGCCTTTCGTCTCCGAAATCGCCTCGCCTTTCCCCTCCTCCCCACCGCCCTCCCCCTTCCCTTCCCTCTCCGCCTCACCCTCCCCACCCTTCCCCTCCGGCAAAAACTCATCAATAAACTCCGGCCTCCACTCACTCCACTCCCCCTTCCCTTTAAACGGCATCGAAACCTGCGCCATCTTATCCCGTACATCTAACACACAGAATCCTAGTCAGCAAAAGAATTCACACATCAAAATCTCTCAGCCTCTCAGCCAATGGACTTCAAGATTACCATTATTCCGCCCCAAAGAAATCACAATCAAAGAAATCACGGCCGCGGCGAGGAGCCAGCGGACGCGTAGGAAGGAGGCGAGGATGGACATCTTGAGGAAGAAGAAGAATATGACGCGTGCGCACACGTGTGGGAGGGAGGGGTGGTGGGCATTGAAGTAGACGAAGGAGGGTTTTGGACGGGAGGCGTTGGTGTGGTTCGAAGGGGTCTCGCTCTCGCGGGAGAGGCGTAATTAGGAGAGGTTCGGCTCAGAGCAGGTACGGGATGTCGGGCCGGAGCGAGTCCGTGTACGAAGCCGAATCCGAGAGGGAGTGAGTCGAAATTATACGAAGAAGAGAATAACCTCGACGGACAATCTCGCGCTCTACGATCTTCCTTGACAGTCCGGCACTGGTATGAGATGAGCTTCAATCTTGGAATGGAAAGTTGGAAGATTTGAGCGAACATCTGCGGCGTAGAGAACACATCATTCATTTCAGCATAAGTCGCCATATTTCGACTTGGTGTATGTATACACGAGCTATCGCGACACCTGTCCCTCAAAACAACATCAAAAAAGAAGTAAAACTCAATGCCCCGGCTCAAAAGCCCACAAGCTGTAAGATGCCCAATTCCAATGACAGTTATCCCATTACGAAAACATCGCGTACGGTGAACACCTGTAATGCGACTCTCTCTCCATGCCCAAAAACTCCAGCCATCCAAATATACATCATCTAGCAAGCGAGAGCAGCCACACCAGCAGCCACGAGCGCAACACCCATCGCGCCAGTCTTCAAGCTGCCAGCGCCACCCATGTATGGGATCGTGCCGTTGCCGCCAATGCCAGGTGCGTTAGTGCCAGTCGGAGACGCCGCGCCAGCGTTGGTGGTGCTCGGGTAAGTTGGGTAAGGAGCCGCGCCGTTCGCAGCAGCGGTGCCCGTTGGGCCAGCGGTGGCGGAGCACGCGGTCGCGGAGGTGAACGACGAGCCCGTGAAAGGGTTGTAGCCGACACACTTGGCGTATTCGGCGGCGCACTGAGCCATGTTGGCGTTGTGGGCGGTGCGGCAGGCGTCGTAGGCGGCGTTGCACTTTTGCGCGCAGGCGTCGCCAGGGGTGGCGGCGGTGGCGGTGGAGGTGTAGGCGGTGGTGAGGGTGGAGGCGGACTCGTAGGATGGGGAGGTCTGTTGGTATTTAGGGGCTGTGTCGCCGCCGGTGGAGCGGACGTATGCTGGAGCGGCAGGGGCGGGAGCTGGGGCTGAGCCGGAGGAAGAACCAGAGCCAGAAGATGCACCCGAACCAGAGGAAGCGCCGGAAGGGGATCCAGAAGAGGAAGAGCCGGAGCCGGATGGCTTGTTGGGGTTGTCGATGCCGAATTGAGTGGTGTACTGGTATTGACCCTTGTTCGGGCCCTCGTCGACGATGAGCTGGATGCCGTATCCCTGGTCCTTTTCGGTGCCCTCGAGGTTGGCTGAAGGGGTCCAGTCGTATTTGCCGTTGTTGGGAGTCTTCTCGACGATGACGGTTTCGAGCTTCAGGTTGGTCGCTGGTCCCTTGAGGAGGAGCAAGGTGACGGTGCCCTGGGTGGTGGGATTCCAGGTGATGGTGAAGGGCTTGCCGACTGGAAGTTTGTCTCCGTGGTTGGGTCTGGTGATGGCATTGCCCTGTTGGAGATGGTGAGCTAATGTTTGATGTATGCGTGCAGAATCCGCTTCTGACAACTCACCACTGGGTTGTCGCCCACGGGCTGAGTGTAGGCAGATGCGAAAGGCACCGTGCAGGCCAAGGCGGCGGTGAACAGCTTGAAGAGGGACATTTTGACGGTGGTACTGGTGGACGGGAAAGCTGTCGGGATGTTCTGATCAAGTAAAGCCGAGAGCGGGCGTAGAAGCTAGTTTTGCTGGTGTTGAAGAAAGCGACTGGATCGGGAGGCAGGGACTAGCGAAAGAATGGCTGAAGGAAAAGGAAACTAGAGGACTTGATACAGAAAAGAGAAGAGGCACCGACAAACGGCGTTGGCGCTTCTATGATATACTCACCTGGAAACGACTCTACGCGCTCCACCTTGCACGGCCACGCCGGGTAACGTGGCAAGGGAGCGTTGCGTCCAAGTACATCCGTATGAAATTCGACATGTCCAAAGATGGAGTGTCCTGGTCGGGGGTGATGGTGGTTGGTGGATGCAGTGGCTTGCGCGGCTGGCGACTCACGCAAACGACCGTTGGCAACTTGGAGAGCAGGCAATCTCGGCTACGACCGAAGGATGACACTGGTGCGAAACCAAGTACGGCCCGTTGGAATCCTTTTCGAACATCAAATAGGAGGTCGGACCGGTATGTGTCTACCGTAAGTTTCGATTTCAAGCACGCGAGGATCAAAGATCAGGGCACGACCTTGTCCTGGTCGTGTTGCGACTTCGATCAAGAAAGGTTCATTGCGGTTTCACAGCACGAAAAGGCTGATACAAACATCAGCGGGGGAACGTGGACATTGACAGACGCTCCACATAGGGCACCGCCGAGAAGAGTACGAGATCACATTCATCTGCACACGTGCGGCGTGCATCCTTCTTCCCTGCACTTGTGTAACCGCCGGTGGCAGAATACGGTCTGGATTCTTCTTGTTCTTTTCTCCTGCTTCTTTACTAGTAGCGACATGGCTGCATCGATTCGATGACACAGTTTGACCAGGATGGTGAGGTGGGACGAAAATAGAGCAGGATTGGGTCATCGACAGTGGCTTGCACAGCCCTACGTGCGCAACAGACTGCATGCCCGGATATACGAATGACTTCAGCTGGTGTTGAAAGCGCCACATACTACTGTGCGATGGCATCGCGTACATCCGATCAAAGGATTTCCTGAAAGACTCAAGACACGGAAGCGCCGATGCCATTTCCACCGTCTCACCGTGCGATAGATATCCCAGGTCATCGTTTGCACCCTGATTTCTTCAAGACACGGAAAGCGCCGACTGCACGGGCACTGGCGATGGCGATGGTATTTCCAGGTGAGGACATTGGGACGTTTCGAAACATGGAAGCGTCTATGCTGCAAGATAACCAGGGCACGATTCCAAATGCCATCGCACGTGGACCGTCGCAGTCTGAGCCTTGCATGGAGAGTATTCAAGATGGAGAGAACGACGGTATTTTCCGCCATCACTTCTCATCGCCAGAACGAGGAGATGTTCTAGAGGTTTCAAACATACCAAGTGCGTTCGAGATTTCTGGAGGTGCGCTCGATATCGACCGATCGACGGGTGTTCTGGTGGTTTCAAGACACGAAAGAGCCGACATCATGGGCATCGCGATTTCAACGGCAGCTTCACGCGAAAAACTCGCAGTAGGTATCTATATTCCATGCGACGACACGTGCAACGGCAGATATTCTCTCTCACCATCGAGCATCGTTCCGATCAATGTCAAAACACGGACAGTGCGTTTGAGCGTCCTGGAGGTGCTCTCAATGACGATCGATTGAAGGGAAGTTCGAAAGAATTACTCGCATCACGTTCCTTACGGTAGCATCTTCAGCTGCGGAGAACGGTCTCGGCCACTGAGTGTCAGTCCATCTCCTTTCATGACACGGAAGCACGGAGCAATGTCTTCACAGTCTCATCACGCAGTAGACATCCCAAGCGAGAATGGCCATTTCTAGAAAGCGCATTTTTTCAATTCGCCAGATCGCGGAAGTGCCAATGCAATGCGACGAACGGGTATTCCAGCTAAGTAAGGACATTTCGCCTTTTTCCCAAACAAACATCTTAATTGCGAGGACAATCTTCACGTGGACTCTCCCAGAGTGTTCCTTGCACCACCGCTCTCCAAAGTGAGAGCAGAGCCGAGGATCGACAGTAGGTAACTTGAGATGCTCTCCGTTTCAAAGACACAAAAGAACCCCGACACCAACAAGCCTGCATCGCGATTCCCCACGACATCTTAGGTTGCAAACCGGGCATTTTCAGCCTTACAGACATTCACAGCACAACATCCCTTGGCCAGTCCCAGCTCGACCACCAAGGGAAAAAAAAGTCCCCCATGTTTCGAGCCCAGGAAGCGCCGACAAATTTCCAAAATCTTCTTGGGTCTCCTCGTCACGAAATAGGTCTTTCCCAAGTGAGAGATACCATTCTGAACCCGGTCATTTCACGGAGGCCTCGATGCCACGTGCACTACGCATGCGGAAGGATATTTCAGGTGAGGACTTGGACCATTGCATGTGTGTGGTGGAAATTCGCAATATCTTCCTTGATAAATCCTGTCTCATACACTCAACGGGTCCATACCCGCTCAACATCCAAGTCTGGAACATGGAAATCTCAACCATACACCACCCCCCCTCTTGTGCATGTCGATCGCAACCTTTTCCCTCATCCAGATCCAGGTCGAGAGACAACACCCTCAACCTCAATCAACACCCACTCGCCGCACCAAACGGCTGCGGCACCAACCCTCCCCTCGTCAAATTCTGAAAATGCCACTCGGGCGCCGCCTCATTCTTCCACGTCCAAAAAATCCACCCATCCGCCTTCTCATACGCACTAATCTGCGCGCTCACAAAACTCTTCACATTCCCCTTATCCGCGTCCGACAGACCCGCCACCGTACCCACCGACTTGCCCGCGCAGTTACCGATATAACTGCTTCCCTGACCGTCTTTGTTGAACGTCCCGTCGTAGCGCGCGCCGACGTTGCGGCCGTTGAGGTACTTTGCGCAGTCAGTCATGGCGCCGGACCACTCGCCTGCGATGGTGACTTTATCCGTTGAAGCCATTTGGCCGCCGAAAGCGCAGGCGGAGCCGAGGTGTTCGGATGGAGAGCGGGAGAGTTCGCCGGAGGAGAAGACTTCGTAGTGGTGGGTGTCGAGGACGAGGTTGGTCAGTCCGGCGCCGAAGTTGTCGTTGTTCCAGCTCGTGACTCCCTCGAACGCGTCGTGGAAGACGGTGGCGACGGGGGTGTCGCGGAGAGTGCCCCAGCCGTCGTAGTAGAATTGCTTGATGACGTTGAGGTCGAGTTGAGGACCCATGGGTTCGTTGAGGAGTTCGATGGCGGAGACGGCGGGGTTGTTGCCGAAGTCGTCGCGGAGTTTGGTGATGGCTGCGAGGGTTTGTTTGACGGAGTCGCCTTGAGTCCAGCCGATGGGACCTGCGTGGCCGGAGTTGTCGAAGCCGTTTTGGCTGAGGGGTGCGCCGTGGAGGTCGAGCATGACTTTGAGGCCTTGGTTGGAGGCCCATTGGATGGCGGTGGCGAGGTGTTCGTAGGCGCCTTGAACGTAGGGGTCGCCGGGGAGAGGGGAGATGCTCCAGTAGCCGATGGGGATGCGGACGTGGTTGAGGCCGTAGGATTTCATTTCGGCGAAGTCGTTTTCGGAGTAGAAGCTGCTCCAGTGGGCTTCGAGGCGGTTTCGTGCTTCATCTTTGCCGAGTTGTTGTGTGTATGTCCATTCTGTAGACGTTGTCAATCAAGGCTAGATCGTCAACGAGGTCACACATAGCAAGCATACCATCAACTGCACCCGCAGGGCCCTGCTCGAAGATGCTAGGAGTAATCCATGCTGTTCGTGGTTGTCAGCTAGGTCTTTGCGACAGTCTTCTTCATGCGTGGTGCAACTTACGCTCCAAGACGAACCATCCGCCGAGATTCACACCTCGAACCTTCTCCTCTCCATAGCCAAAGCCCTTCACAGCTCTCTTCTCACATCTCTCCACAATTTTGGTGGGTACAGCTTCTCCAAACGCAGCCAGTAGGCCAGCAGTCGCTGCTGCAAGTCGTAAAATAGCCATGTCGCTGTATTTGGGTCCAGGAAATTTCAGAGACAGGGAGACGCGGTCCTCGGAAAAGTGTGAACAAAACCGCCAGGTTCAGTCCGGGAGATGCTAGGAGTTTGTTGTGGACGGCACGGCCCAGCGCGACTGAGTCGTTCAGCGGCCTGCAATATGAGTGGCGATGGACGCGACGTCGCAGCCCTATCGTTGAGTCGTAATAATGAAATAGGCAAAGAATAGGGATAGAGAGATTTGCAAGGAGGAATACTTGGTCGATGAAACAGTCCGAACGATTTACCGTTTCCGCTGACAGCAGCAGCCTGCCATTCTACATGTTCACTCCATCAGCAAGCGATATGCAGATGGCGCGGGCGACAACGGCGGACTGCGGACCTGCTAACGGGCGACGAAGATCGTCCTGCGAGAACTACGCTTCTGGCGCTGACATGGGCCGAACTGTGCTGGCGCGAAGAGGAGAAGCGGTCGAAGCGCGCTGATCTTGCATATCTCTGCTGCTTGCAACTTCGGAGCTACGGGTGGAGGTCCTGGCTGACGGTCTGCGTGACCTTGATTTCCAGCTCGGCCGGAGGTCTGACCTCTGAGCTGGCATATGCCGACGGTCGCTTCGCTGGCTCATGTGATGATTTTCGGGGATCCTGTCTGGATGTGTTCAAGATCGACATGGTCTCCCCTCTTTCTTCCAAGTCATGTGTGTAGAATTGCTGAACAGCTCAGTGGGTTGGATTTCTGCAGGGTGTCGATGGTGACGGCGTGGCTCTTTTCAGGTACGGTTTGAGAAGGTGGATGATTGGATGTGAGGGGAGGAAAGTCAACGGTCAAGCTGAGAAAAACGTCGAATAGGCGTTGATGTAGAGCGGCTCAAATGGCCCACAC
>AFIR01000590.1:0-33834 GCA_000223685.2 Zymoseptoria pseudotritici STIR04_4.3.1
CTAGATTAGGACACCTAGTAGCTAATAGCTTATAAACTTTTCTAGCGCAACTAAGGTTAGTTATAGAGGGGGGAGGGGGGCAATGTAAGAATACCCTTACGATAACGCCTCCTACCTATAGCTGCGAGAACTCCTTGCGGAAACCGTTACCCTATTTAGCAAGTAGGTAGACCTCGTCGTAGGTAATTATACTAATGCGGTTAGCGATCTCGATAACTACCTTGCGGTATTCGTTCGACGCTAGTATCTCCGGCCTAGCAATAATATAGTCGAACTCGTTCTTCTTAATCCTCTCGAGAAGGTCTAGATGCATATAAGTTAGTAAGGGAATAAAACGAAAAGTAAGGGACGATAGTTGCTTACCGGGATACTCGCGTATTATATCGGCGGTAAGCAGGCAGACCCTTAATAAGTTAGATCTAGTGCGCTTTATCGCTAGCTCGATATTAGCCTTCTGTTCTTTACTAATATAGTTAAGGGGGATAATCTAAAGGACTATTAAACCGGTTAAGAAGCAGTATCTATAGTAGAGCAGACTCTTGCCTACGCCGGTGCGTGCTATTATAATTACATCGCATATCGCGAAGATTATCGTGTATAACACATTAGTCTAGTATTTAGTTAGCCGGTATCCCTTGCTAGGATAGAATATATCGATAACTAGAGTTAGGCCTTCTTCGATAATTCGATACTATATATCTAGTGCATACTTACTCCGGCCGGCGTCGAACACTAAACGCTAGAGTTCTTCGAGTATGCTATCCTTAATGCGATCGCAGCGCATCTCGAACTACTACTTCTAGCCTTCTGCGCTAGTGTCTTCTAGCGGTAGTACTGCCTTGCAAGTCTATACAGGCTTAGGGCGGTTAAATACAGCAAGAGGAACTGCCTATCGACGAGTATATTGTCCTTTATTGCCTCCTCTTCCGGATTAAGCCTATGCAAAGCCTCTACTAGTGCTAGCTCTACGAGGGCGACTACGTCTACCGCCGCGATTACTACTACTAGGACGGCTACGACCTCGACCTCGACTAGTACTTCCTGTATTTCCGCGTCCTCGTCTACTACTTACGCCGGCGCGGCCTCCTTCTTAACTAACTCCTTATGCCTTTAGTAGCATAATATTAGTAATTCTATATCGGATGCAGACGAGTTAAGTCTTAATCTAACGTTTTATACGTAAGAAAGCGCCTTAATTGCAAGGAAGCGCTCGAGTTTGCTATAAAGAAACGCTCGGGTTTACTACGAAGAGTTAACTATTAGCGAAGACTCGAGGCGTAACTCGATTGCAGTCTATATAGGCGAGGAATCCGGGCATACCTTTAATCGCGCTAATAGTATGCAAAGAAGCTAGTAGTATAGAAAGCAGACAACTCCTAACTTGCGCGCACTATACGCGGAGGTAGAAGATATTTCGTAGGCGTGCAGAATGCTCTAAGGGCGTGCAGAGTTTTATAAGGGCGTGTAGAACGAGGGTTTTAGTCGCGTGCAGAAATAAGTAGTAGTAATCTAGCAATTTATATAAAAAAGCGCGCTAGCTTAGCAATCGGAATAGATAATCGAATCGATACTAGTATAACTACTTTATAACACTTTATCGACACGCGAATTAGACAAGCTTGTTTAGCGGATTAAGAAGAGGCAGCGCGTATATTTAGATATGTTCGGAGTAGTAGTAGTAGTAATTTACAGAGGGCGTTTAGAAGGCTAAAAGTTACTAGATTTTTAATACCTCCTTGTTTTAAAGAAACCTAATATTTAGTCTCTAAGCATTATATTTATAACTATACAAACTACTACATCCGAATCGCTGTCTAATTTCGCAAAAACTATAATTCTAGATTCCTTATAAGACGTTATATTGTTCGGTAGTTAATTAGTAAAATATATAGACCTAGTGCTAGTAACTAGAAATCGACCGGATCCTGCGTTTTGTTATTAGGCGCTCCGCTAGAGAGTCTAAAAGAGGAAGTAGCAGTAAGTAGTGTAGGAATTTACTAGCGTATATAGATAGAAGTTATGTCGAAATGTGGTAATTTTAAAAAAGTCACGTGGCTTGAAGACTCGGAAGGTGGAGCGCGCTAAGAAGGAGGCAGCGTAATAGACAATAGTTCGTGAGGTGTCTATGGATCTATCCATGGATTGGATTGCACGAAGTCATAATGAGTAAGCAGCGGCCTCAGCTCCGCAACGACCCCCCAAACTTTTTTCACCTCAAATTCTGGGCCACCAACTCACCTTCGACAACAACACACGCACCCAACACCGCATCACGCGCTCGGGTGCTCAAGCCATTCCTGGTATGTGCACTCCCTCTCCCTCCTCTATCCTCACTATCATGATGATCCGTTGTCGCCCCTATCATACCAACGAGCCTCTTGAAGGTTTCTGTGGTGATTGACCGTGCCGCCAAAGCACCGACTGATCGATGCACAAACTCACCTCTTGCACACATGAGAAGTTTGATGAATGGTCGCTGACTTGTTCGTAGTAGGAGCGATGGCTTGCACGCTGGTGTCTTGATGAAAGAGTCTGCATGAGATGGAGCTGGGATTCTGATTGTCAAAAGAGCTTCGATACAATGCGCAGATGGGCACAATTGGTAAGGACACATCCTTCGACACACCTCACCCACCTCTTCAATGATGACCAAAACATGTACTATCAAATACCGATCTTTCATGACGGAACAAACTGGTTCGATTACCTGAAATCACTCCAACATCACACCGCACAACACATTAGCAGCTATCAGTTCTTTCGCTGACATTGCTAGACAGGTAAGTTTCTGTGAACTCGTATCTCTCTCTCCACCGGGAAATCGCGCAGGTAAGAAGTCCTTCCCTCACTCTTCCTCTCCTCCCTCACATGATGCAACAAAACATTCCATGCTAAGCCTGAAGGCTTCGGCCTCATGCTGTCAAAATGTATGCTTTTCATCTTTCAACTGATCTGCAACGCCTTCATCATGCTCTTCATTATGCAACTTCGTGGTCATCAGTCACTGACGTGTCACCAGGCTTCCTATCTCTACCTTAACCTTCTCATTTGCTCCCCGACTCCACAGTTCATAGCCTCTCGAATACCATTCACTCCTGAAACGCACTCAATTCCTCCGCATTCCACGTCAAGAACTGTCCGCTCAATCCCTTCGGCGCATTGAGAACCAGCTTTGCCATGACATGTCCTGGCTGCTCCGGCTTCAGCAGTCCACCACTGCTCTTCAATTCTGCGAACTTCTTCGAATCTCCCGCATCCATTCCACCACTGTGCTTCTCCCTGATGTCCTTCTGCATGTCCGTATCGACCACACCTGGGCGTATTGCCAGGCTCACAACATCAGGCTCCTCCCGCCCAAGCGTCGCAGCCAAGTGGTTCACCGCCGCCTTCGCACCACCGTATGCTCCCCATCCCGTATACGCGCTCGTCGCCGCACCAGACGACACGAAAATCAAGGCACCTTTGGACTTCCTCAGCTCAGGCACTGCGGCCCTCGCAATCGCTACTGCCGAGAAGAAGTTCACGTTCCACGACTCTCGGAATTCGGCATCCGATGTGTCCACAATACGCTGCACTGGATCGAGCACGCCATGGTTGACGATGACACCGTCAAGCCGCGAGAAACGAGAAAGAGCAAGGTCAACGGCGGATTGGGGTACTTCGGCCTCGGACAAGGACTTTGCGAGTACGGCGACTTGCTGTGGGTATTGCGATTCGAGCTTCTGTAATGGCTCGGCTGTTCGAGATACCAGTACGAGGTTGTGTTCGGCCTTGAGGAGGTAGTGTGCGATTGCAAGGCCAATACCGCGGGAGGCGCCAGTGAGGAGGATGGTCTTTTTGGAGGACGACATTGTGACTGTTTTTGGTGGATAGCTCTTGAATGAGTTGGAGAGTAACAACAAAAGGTGTTGTGTTAAGGTAGGTAGTGCGAAACATTCGACGCTGCGATCTGCCCCACCTCACCCCACTTCGGTGTCGAACGCCGTTGTCAACACCTATCGTTCACCTCATGTCCTATTGCACATGCTAAGTGGTCAATGGAAGACACAATCAAAAGACAATCAATGAATATCTGCCTGGCCGAGACAGCGGGCAAGACCAGCAAGAAAAAGCAGCCAAAACAAGTAGCCCGTACGGATTTCAAGAAGCGAAAGTGCCACGGTGGTTGACTCCTCCCAGGACGCTTCCTCCCAGTCCCTGCCTTCAAGCGTCTCCATAATGCTTCCGGTGCCTGGACCACGTCGAACAATCATACCGAAGTGTGCGAGGCGCTCGAAGAACCCATCTACCATCTACCATCTCCCGCTCCACGTCTATCTCATTCTTCCAAGACCGAATCGATATCCATCGCTCCATCATCGCTATCGTCGCTGCTTGCCGATGCATGACTAACCCCAGCCGGCAGTTCTGGCGGCTTGTCGGCCGCATTGTCCGCTGCAGTATCCGCCAGCACGGTATTGACCGGCGAATACTCCCTCCGAACTGAAACCGGCGTTGTATACACGTTCCCCTCCAATGCCGAGGCCACTGAAGGGATACGAGTACCAACTTGAAATACGAGGCGAAGGCTTCGCGCAGGCTGAGGCGTCTCAGGCGGCTGCAACGTGGTACCTTGTGGGGAGTTCTCGCTGGGTGCCGGTGACTGGCTCGTTCCAGCAAGTTTCTTGAAACGAGGGTACCAGTTGCCTCTGTCGACCCCTTGGATGAACTCGAGCTTCTTCGCATCTGTGGACCCGTACTGCGCTGGTGTAGCAGACGACGAGGCTCCTTCTGAGATTTGCTGCGAGACTCTTCGGCAAAACACCCAGAAGCCGCGGCGAGCATCCCAGAGGTACTGACCGCCAAGCGTATCAAGGGGACGCTCGACTTGAGGGTTGTTTATGGTCTGCTGTGTTGGCGATTGTGCAGCGGATGCTGGAGTAGATGTACTGCTTGGTGAGGTTTGCTCCGTTGACGGTGACGCAGTCGCTAGCGAACTAGGAGGATCCGACCGTGATGAACGAGAGGAAGCTGCAGAAGGTCTTTTCGTTCCGAAGAAAGTTGGGCCAGTCTGAGGGCGTAGGTCAGAGCATCCATCAATGCCGGTATGGGCCTCGCTGTGGTGACTACTGGCAAAGAATTGGGGTGTTGTGGTCGTTGTCGTCTGTCCAAGGCTGAGACCGGGACTCACGCTGTTCACAGCATTGATGGCGGTCCATCCGGTGTTTCTCGATTGTGCGTTGCTGGCGCCGTTACGGCTTCCGTTGACGATGGTTGGTAGGTTCTCGTAGTCATCGCTGCCCCTGTCACTGCCATCTCCAAAGGCGGAATCGGGCATCGTATCGATGAAAGTTCTGCTGAATTAGCGATACTGCGGTAGTGAAAGTCCTGGGGGTATGAATGGAGGTGAGGTTGCTTTGGACTGGCAAAATGGCAGTTCGAAATCCGAAAGCTGCTCGCGGTCGACGATAGCTGACTTGCGACTGCTCCTGTTTCGGTAGGCCTCGTGCAATGAGTTGGAAGGGTCGACAACAACTCGCCAGTAGGAGCATAGCATGCAGTCCTTTCTTCGAACCACTGTTCTGCCGATGGTGGAAGGCATGCTTCGGGTCCGCAATCAGCACCTCGAAATTGCGGCTAAGCCTGGGCGAGGTCTTCATAATTCGTCTCTGCGTGGGCATTAGGAAAGCTCGCATTGCCTTTGTTGTGAACGTCAAGGGTCGGCTCTTAGGTGCCTCGCTCGCGTTCTTTACACGGCAGACTCTCCTGCCGTTTGACTTCAACAGGAACGGCAATGCTTTGGCCAAAGGTCCTAGATTCGATAGTGATATCGAAGTCGTGCTGACGGTGACGATGTCGAATCGCTCACTTGTCTTCATGTACCATTGCATGTCCTTCAATGGGATCGTTGAAGCCGTATTTCCTCCTCGATGCGCCATCGCCCTTACTGCAGCCCCCATCCATAGGCTCGGATCGAGACCGACGACTCTTGAACCCACTTTGCCCTTCGCGTCCGGCGGCGGTCGAAATTCTTCCCAGTGCTCTGTCATTGCGTTCCATGCTGCTGTCGGATCATCGTGACTGCGCCTTGTGTGCTCGGAGCCAGACTCCATTCATACTTCGCTGCGCTGCTATGTTCAGGTGTTAATGATCTCTAGCAGGAGCTTCGTCTTTTGTCCTGCTGTCAGATGATGTGGGCTGAAAGGTCTTGCGACGTTTCATCGTCCGACTTCACCGACATGCCAACATCACATTCTACACACAATCGTCAGCATACGAAACCTGATCAGAATGTCCGCCCCAGTCGAGCACAGTCCGTGTGCTACTCATAATCATGAGCTATGTCGCAGTACAGTAAGAAAAGGTCAAGAATGGGATCTCTCAGCTTCATGCAAGCGCCCACGCTTCTAGCCGCAGCCACCAGCCTCACCACCAATGAGCATCCACGAGACCTGGTCACCACAGATGTAGCGCCATGAGCGGAGGCTGCATACTGCAGATGGTCTGCAGACAGACGTACGTCAAATGCCCGCGATGGGGCTGAGCCCATACCTCCCAAGGCGGCCTCCAGAGGGATTGCATCGGCGCGAACACATCATTCCAAGCAAGATCTTGCCGAAAACTCACTGCTCCAGCTGAATTGACGAAAAGCGTGTGGTCTGCTGCTGTCTATAGCTCACTGTGCTCCAATGGGAAACAACTCATCAGCGCAAAGTCCTCCGGGCCACCCATCGAGCAAACCGCAAGACCTCGAAGCACCAAATGAGAAGGCTCAAGAGCTGTACAATGATATCTACGCAGAATTCGACACTTCCACACCGGAACTCAGGGTCAAAAGGGATAAATCCATGGCCAAGATCCGCGACTTTAAGGATGCGGTTCAGCCTCACACAGACGAAGGCGGAGATGCTCATTATATCGGCGACGCCTACGAAGAAGCCAAGTGTGCACACGAGTGGAAAATCCCAGAGTGAGTCGGAGACATAGTTTTCTTAGCTGGAAATGAGAAATCTTGCTAATGCGGTCCGTCGTTGAACAGTCCAGCGCCATATCTCAAGTACGTAAAGCAGCTCGCTGGGAACCCGACTTGGCGCCATCTGGAGTACCTGGCTCATTGGATGGAAGTGACGGCTGCACCTCCCAAATGGAAGTTTATCAAGAAGTCTGAGAAGAAGAGACACGAGCGAGCGACCCGTACCAAGGTCTGCATGATCGACTACACGAACAATGTGTTATCTGGGTCGAAGAAATTTGTAGACTCCTCCGCTTTGCTTGACAGTCTTAAGGAGACTCCGCAGACAGCCGCTCAGGCACAAGTGCGACTGTTGATTGTCGAAGACTTGTCGCGAGACGTCGTCGAGACACTGGGGGCTCACTACGATGTGGATCGTAAGTCTTGCACTCTGATCACCTTAGCACTTCCACTAACACAAAACCAGCCCTTTTCTTCCTCTCTCACATCAGCGACTACCTCTTTCACAACGTTCGGGATCGCTGGGCCGAGCTACCCAATCTCGAGATAGATGCCCGCAATCGTACGCACTTCAACCTGCAATACCTACGGCCGCGGTACTTCCAAACAGAGGATGAATTCACGCAGGCTGAGAAGGACAGCGGAAATTTCAATGTCCTGCGCCGTTTGGACAGTGATCGAAGTCGACAATTGCACATGGGAACTTTATTTGGAAAGGAAGGGGCCAGTGTTGCATTGAGCCGAGCGAAGACCTCTCTATGGATCAAGCCGAGAACGGCTAACGGTGTGGTCACAGGTATGTTCTAGCGACGCTTTCATTGTAGCATCACTGATGATCATCAGCCATCCTTCTTGTCGACCCCACCGTGAGGACGGGAAGCCCTCTTTGGCACGGATATCGACCTTTCAAGAACACACCGTCCATGGAGTCGATGCGGAACAGGTCCGAGTCTCATACAGGCCCCTCTCAAAACAATCTCTACGAGAACGTCATCTATTGGAGCACACGTATGACCCCTGAAGACATTGCCCGCGTGCACGAGGATCCGCGATCAATTGCATTGCCAATGTACCGCTTGGTAGTCGCTGACTGGCTCGTGGTACTCATGTACATGACTGCGATGCTCTTCGACATCGATTGGGCCATCGTGAAACCCCACTGGGCCAAGAATAATCTCGACAGGATCGACAAGCTCCTCGACCGTCTCTCACCATGGAATCGCAACATGAGCTGCTACAAGAATATGATATCGGAGAGTGTCGCGCGGCTATTCCCTGAAACTGAGGAGGGCCAGAATAGTGCCCTGCACAGGTCACCGACTTCGACTCCACTGATACCATCATCTTCGCCTCTCATGTGTTTGTGGCCGGATTTCCGAAAAGTCGCGCAGCAAATGGTTGCCGTTCAGCTGCGTATGACCCGAGTCCAGACCATGGTTACGGATGCCATTACCAATGAAGAAGCACACCAGGCCGTCGAACAGAACAGGGAGCTGGCTCGCCTGACCGTTCTCGCCGCCATATTCATTCCATTAAGCTTCACGGCCAGTTTTTTGAGCATGTCGCCCGACTTCTTCAATGCTACGCAGACAATCTGGTTGTTCTTTGTTTTAGGAGTGCCAGTCACCGTTGTGGCCCTGGCGACCGTGGATCTGACGCGGCCTGACCAAAGCGGTGTGTGTCACAGAGCTTGGAGGAGCGTATCTGGGAAGACTGAACAGAAGACTGAACGGAAGAAATAGAGTGACCCTGAACCGGATGCGATGCCTGCGTTATTGACATGCAGGATGTCTTTGCAAAGGGGCTGTCCCGGATGACCTGGACATTTTCTGGAGGCCGGCCGATAATGGCGGTATTGCTGAGATGCATCGTCAACTACAGATAAATGACGGGAGATCTTCGAAGACTATTGCGAGCACGTGACGGTCCGAGCATACATTCATTCCTCGTCTCGACTGACCACATATGAGCTTTGACTACATAATAGCATCAGCTTCAACCACATTCACAACATATGAAGGAAAACCCGCAACTTGCTTCTACCGCTCACCACCTTGGGATACAGCTCGGCACTACGAAAATGTCCTATGCGATCGTGGCAGCAGCAACGCCTCAATTCGTCGCAGAGGCGCTTGGCTTCAGTCCTTGGGCTCTTCCACCGCATCTTCGGTCCCTACTACGCAGCCACAAATTCAATAGTAGCCATACCACCCGCGTCGACAAGCGGGAACAGGAACGATGCGGCAGAGGATCACGCAGAGGTCAGATTTGAATCAACATCCACGGAGCTCATCAGTCGGGTTCCTTGTGCAGGAAGCGGGAATGAGGGCTCTCGTCTTTCATCGTTGCTTGATAATCTCGCATAGAGCATGGTCGGCGCAGAATTAGAACACCATCGTCGGCGAAGAGATCTCGAGACACAGTGAAATCATCCGAAAGGCTCAGTTGCCAAAAGACCATGTCTTTCGCTCTTGGAGGCGACGCAACAAAGACAATTGGTATACAAAAAGATGGAAACAAAAGCCAAAGCAGCATAACAGACCCATTTTTCGTTTCACTGTCCCCATACTCCTTGCCCTTGCCCTCCCCCTTGCCCTCCCACATAATGACAACTGACGCTGTTGGGCCCAGTAAGCTGACTCCCAACGATGACTCCTTCCTCCTGGACCATGTCCACGACGGTGCTTCCATCCAGACCATCCTTTCGTCCACCTTGATGCTTGTAGCTCGCTCCGTGGAATTGAACGTCCGTGAACGCCGCCATTGGAACCCGACCGTCCAAGATGAAGTCTTCGACGATCCATTCGGCGGTCCCCTGGCACAAGGGAGCCTCGTCATGAAAGCTGTGCGACCTAGATTGGCCTGTGTTCTTGTTCGTCCACCATACTTTGCCGCTTGTTGAGCTGTACGCTACAACACGTATGTCGATTTGATCGCCTGGGTGGATTGCGACTTGCCAGTAGCCGGACCTTGCAGGCCACCATTGGTACCAAGCGGCGTACTGAACGCCGTTCTCATTGATTCGCCAGTCGATGCCTATCGTCATCGAGTTTAGCTGCGGTCACTCCGAGAAGAGTGATGTGCAACTATGCCGTCCTTACCGGCTTGGATAATCTGCTCGCTGCAGGTTTGGGCATCATCGATGCCGACCCATGCGGCGCCGCTGTACGTCTTGCCTCGCTCTGCATTGGGTGGCAACGATACTCTGGGCACGTTGAAGGATCCTTGGACTTCGGTGATGGCTTGACTGAATTGCACGGCACCCTGTCTTGTCCATCAGCGAGTGTGTCAACAGTCTGGAAGAGTAGCACGAACCGCCCAGTATTGAAGGGTTGCTGATTGTTGTCGACGCTCAACGTCTCGGTTCGCGATATGAGAGGGCGGTGCCGCCGCGACAAATGATGAGTACAGAAGAGCGGGGGTTGCTGCCCAGAGCTTCATGGTGAGAGAATAGGAGGGAAGAATGTGGTTGATTATCGGGAAGTGTCCAGGCTATAGAGAGGACACCGCGCGTACCTTATGGATGCAGGTCATTGAGCTCTGAGTGGAGGGTCTCTGCGGTGGATCGAGGCTCGCAGGCGCATGCTGTCGAGTCCTCCCTGCAGACTGGGAGTAACATGTTGCTTGACCTAGCATAGCGTCAAGCCAAAGGACGTTGTTGACCAAGAGTCTGGACCTCGGCGGACAGATTCAGGGAGCGACACTAGCATCACTCGTATGATAGCGCTTATCGTACAGGCCGTCGTTCAGCGTGTGATGCACGTATTGGAGTGTTGTCCATTTGCACCAGGCAAGGGTATCCTCGATAGCCGGCGCCTCGTTTTCATGCGATCCTTGCAAACAGGCCTTTGTCCCAGGGGCCCGATCGAAAGGTCGCATCATGGCAGGCCTATGCGTTCAATGCTGGGGTCAGATTGGAATTGAATGCTGGACCTTGGGGCGAGGCGCTTGTCACTCCACCAAACCACGTGCAGGGGTCCAACAGGGGACGTGCTGAGTGTAATATTGCGCGCAAGTTTGCGTTGGAAAAGGATGAGTAGAAAGTAACGTGTCTGAGGCGTAAAGTGATATGTTAAGCTGGACTCCAATGGGGATGAGATTGCCACTGTCTGCGTCGTCAGAATAAGCATGTCTCGAGTTGCAAGAAAGTGTTCGAACGGAAGGTGCACGAACCGAACAGCGATATAGCGATGAGAAAGCGCTCGACAATATCGACTTTGCTGCCCGCATTTTCAGGGTTAATGCTTGGAAAACCACACCACGCGATGACAGTCTGTCACAGACAGACCTGGCGACCACGAACAAACTCAAATTGAGTTGGAGCAACAGCCTCGTTCCTGACCGCGGCGCAACAGGGTGCCTCAAAAAGCTTCGAGAAGCGCGAGATCATGACTACCTTTCGAATCAACGCAACGACCAATGAGGGAGTGAATTCGATCGACACAAACATCATGTGCTCCAATGCCCCGACATGCCCTCGTATCGGCCCCTCATACCCTCGGGTTCACCCTGCATGCAAAGCTTTGCTTGACGAAGAAGACATTGTTCGTCTTCCATTCGGTTGGAGCAGCAGGATCCGGAAAGTCAAAGTCAAACTTGCGGTAAAGCTGGGTGATGACCTTGGACATCTCCAGCAGGCTGATATTCTTGCCGATGCATGTGCGGGAGCCCAGTCCGAATGGCATGTAGCCTTCGTTCATGCGAGAGAGTTCGTCTTTCGAAGACTCCAGCCAGCGCTCTGGCCGGAATTTGTCGGCGTCTGCACCCCAAAATACTTGATTGCGGTGCACTTTCCAGGCATTCGCTCCGACGCAGGTACCTGCAGGGAAGAAGTAGCCGCAGATTCGAGAGCCGCCAGGAGGTACGACACGATCCAGAACTTGTCCAGTAGCCGGATGCATGCGAAGAGCTTCCTTGATGACAGCTTGGAGATACGGCATGTCCTGGGTTTCCTTGAATGTCGCACGCTCGGAGAGCTTTCCCTCCCGGTCAAAGCTGTCGATTTCGTTGCGAAGCTTTTGCGCGCAAGCAGAATCGCGGAGGAGGTAGTATATGACAGCAGACAGGCTCACTGTGATCATGTAAGCTTCGGAGCCACGGGAGCAATAGAATCCTTTTACGCTTACCAGCGGTGGTATCTGAACCGGCCGCTATGTTCGCGCCTATGAGCAGGGTGTCAGTCACGGTTTGGGAGAAGCTGTTCTTGATCTTACCTATCACTCCAAACTGGTTCGAGAGATCTATTGAGCCCATATCGATGAGTTTCATGGTCTTGGTGAGAAAGTCCTCTCGATTGGATTCGGTCTTGCCTACGGCACGTTCTTGAATGCGCGCTCCAATAAACGCAGTCAAACCCTGCATATCTGAAGATACACCTAGTCGCTTCATAGCACGAATCGTTGGAGCATGCAGCTCTGGAAACAGTCCAAATCTGGAGGCGTGTCTGATTCTTCCGTCGATGGCATCGAGGATGTCCATCGAGTCGTGGCCCCGTTCCATCATGCCGAATGCCTTGCCAATGGTCATTTCGCCGATGACATCGAACGCTGGAGGTCGATCAGCCTTCGGGTCGGTGGGTCCAATACTGTAGACTCACCGTAGAACTGCATCCAGGTGGGTATATCGACAGGAGATCCTTTCTCAACATGAAGAGTCAATTTCGAACAGAGGAGATCGTTCATTTGGTCGACGAATGGCTCGTACGACAGCAAATTGCTCATGCTGTACAATGAAGCCACCTTGCGTCGAGCGCTTAAATGTACTTGCGGATCCCGCTCTGCGAATAGATTGATGCGATGCTGGTCAACATCCTGGGCAGCTGTGTAGAAGGACGATTTCGTAAATCCCGAGCCAAGACCATAGATCACCTTCAGGGCGCTTACGTCGTCGACGCTGTAGCGACCTGGAGCGAGGCGAACCACGGGACCTGTGAGCGTGTGTCAATTACAAAGCCTGCTTGCCATCTGATGGTTTCATTACCATATTTTCGATGAAGCCTTATGTTCGTTTTCTCAAAGTCTCCCTTGATGACTTGGTACAGTTCCCAAAGTCTGGTGAATCTTGCTAGAATTGGTCCCGGGACGGAACGCAATGGGTCAAAAATGACTCGGTACGACATGATCAGTAGAGGGAGAACGACCAATAGAAGCAGAATTGCTCTTGTATCCGTCATTAGCGACAGAATGAAGCTGGCCTGGTCAGATTGCAGCACGGTCATGGTGGCTATGTGAGGTCTGGGTTTCGAGGGAAGTCGTTGCAGGCTGCATCATACGTGGACATGCAGACCTGATATAACGCGAACACGGCGAAGGAGTTGCAGGTTCTGCTCGGGCGTGCGAGGACATCCGAAACCCCGTGCCATGATGGAGCAGTGCAGATCCGCGTGCAGCAGACGCGGTTGTCCCGTTGAATAGCACCCATTTCATTGGCCGTCGATCGAAGGAGCCAACCGATGGGTTGAAGGCGCACCGCGAGTATTATTTCCGCGGGACGAAAGCCATCACAACGTTGCGGTCGTACGGTCCTTCGCTGATTTGTAACGTGCAGCAGGAACGTGGATTCCTCTGCAGGATTGGCGTGCCAGATTGTACCTCCTACATTGTCGAGCGGGAGGCCTTTGGCTGAAGTCCTCGATTGTGCTTCCAAGCATCGTTGTCGAACACCATGTATTGCTATGCTGCCCAATCGATAGAAGGTTTTGACAAGTCGATGGTGAGGTTGTCAAAGTATTCTTCAAACAGGGGTCGTGGTTCGTCCATTTCATTGCGTCAGATCTCGGCTGCCCTGGCAAACGTGAGACTGCCGAGCTTTGGGCCTCCAATCGCACAAGAACAATTCTAGTGAAGCGACTTGCCCCGTAGGAACTCTGGATAAGTTGCTCTCTGTGAGGCTGCTTCGATCAACGCTCTGCTGGTAAGGATATCGTCTCCGTTTGGAGAGCCAGCTTTTAGCTGAGCATCATAGTCAGTATAGATTTTAATTACATCAACCAATCAGCGTTCACGTTGGAGCCTTCTTAGCTCAGTTGGTAGAGCGTTCGTATTTTCCCGTTTACTCACCCGCCATTATAATTGCTAACAAATCTACAGGCGGCACTAGTATTGATCTAGACCATGCCGAGGTCAGAGATTCGAATTCTCTAGGAGGCAATCTTTTTGCCCCAACTCCCTTTGTTGAAAGGGAGTGAGTGCCATTCACATCAAGCGGCAAGCGGCAAATTGTCCTGCTTCAACCATCTTTTGACGTCGGGACCACATTTTGCATGTTGGAAGTTGGTCGTGGTCGGACATTCACTTGACCCGCTGCCAAGCCATGCTAAGTCAAAGTTGGCAGGTGCGTTTTTCTTGAGACACCGAATGCCGAACACAATCCGCGTCCATCCATTGCGATTGTCAGATGTCGTGCCGAAACTAGCTGGCCATATTCGTCTTGCTCGTGGTCGACTAGACACGGATTCGAGTGAGGACTCGCGGCCATGTTACGGCGTACGCTCAAACCGCAATGCTGTCACATTGCTTTCAGCGTGATTCAATGCCAGTTCTGATTGCTCGTGATAACCTCCGGAAGTAATGCGAGGTCTGCAATACAGATGTGTAGGGCACGAAGAAGTCCCTAGTTGTTCATGGAACGACCGGGCCACAAAGTCTTTCCTTGTAGCTTCGCGTTGCATCTCGTAACAAACAAGCAAAGTGGTAGTCAATAAACTGCAGCACGTCAATGAAAGACTCCACCCTTCCTCTTCGGCCCAAATCCTCCCACTTTGAGTCTTCGTTCCCACATTCTCACCTCATCTCTACCTCCACTTGAGCAAAGCACTTCCTCCGCAGCTCCGCCAACATCGACATGGCCCCGACTATGCCACACACCCCGTCAGCAGAGCGGTCGTCCACGTCCCACCAACACAACCAGCAGGTCATCTCCGCAGCTCGCAAAGACAACCAAGCCAAGTATGCGCTGAGCACGGCTTCAGGGCCCGACTCTCGCGTAGAGATCAAGGTGCCCATGCGCTCGGAGTATCCCCGTGTCTTCTTCAAAGACCACACCAACAACGGGAAATTGGTCTGGCTGTGGAACGACGACGAAGCCGAAGTCATCGCCAGGACCTGTCCCATCAACCTCGCTGGTAGGACATGCAGACTGAAAGAAGGAAGCTGCCCGTACTACCACATTTGTCGCGACTGGGATCCGCTCTACAAACATGCTTCTTCTGTAAGTATTGTCATTTCAAGATTCTGGTACAGTTCTTTCTGACATCACAGACCATACCTTGCACAGTCGATGCGCTTGTCCATCCTCTTCATGCCAGCGACCCAAGCACCAATGTGGTCCATGTGCTGCGGACCTGCAAGCACATCGTCAAGGACGGCTGCTACAAGCAGGACAGAGACTGCGAATATGCGCACGACCATGTCGAGATCCGGCGTGATCGACAGGAGAAGAAGGCGGAGATCAGTGCTGAGATGATCGAGGCCAAAAGACAGGGTAGAAGTCCTATCATCGCCCTGGAGCCGAGCCCGTTCGAGTAGAGAAGTGCCCGGAGCGATGTGGTAGGTAGAGTTGCAGCTGAGTAGATAAAGAGAACAGCGGACGATGCATGCATTTGTATGCTGTTGATCTGCGCGATGACTAAACGAGGCATTGTTCAGTAGATTTGTTTGAAATATGCATTCCGATACCTACGAGCTACGACGCTTATCCAGCGGTCTCATAGTAGCATCTCTTCTGGCTGCGTGGACTCCACACTCATCAGCGCCCTGTAACTCCGCACTGTACACAACCACTCCCCTCTCCCGGCCAGTGTCTCTCCAATCGCATCCCAGCTATTCACAACTTCTTCCCATTCCTCTCCGCCTCCAACTCCATCTCCGCGTTCCTGTAGTATTTGGCAGTATCCACACCATGCTGGTTGTGGTTCACAAAGTTGAACCACGGCATGACATGCGAAAATGTGCCCGCATATCTGCTCTGCCTGCTCGCCGCACCTTGCATGTATTCCGTGAGCGTGCTCTTTCCATACAGTGGCTCGCCCTTCTTCACTCGGTCCGTCATTTCCCGCATGTCCATCTCAATCTCGCGGCGGTTCTCGCTGAAGCCGTAGAATCGGTTGATCGAGCGGCTGTAGAAGAGCATGAAGCCCGCGGTGACGCTGATGAATCCGGAAAGACGCATAATCTGAGCGAAGCCGCCTCGGCCAACCTCCGAGGGCGAAATGCGCTCCCACCAGTACATGAGTGCGGGTCCTGATGCGGCGAAGGCGGTAGCGGCGAGGTAATCGGAGCCGCGAGCATAGCCGACGACGCGCTTGAAGTGAGGATCGGAGTCGATGAGCTGTAGGGAGAGAGTAGGTCAATATATGGAGGCGGCCGCTGCGTTTTGCTAGGCAGGGCGTACTGGATAATCAGAGTTGAGACTCCTCGCGGGCACGAATGGTTTGCTCGTCTGGCCCAATTCAGGCCCTTCGATGGCGGACTGCGTCTCCTTGGGGTATTGTTGTTGCACCATGGCGGGCGAAAGGTTGTGTTGTATGGAGGTGGAAACACGAAGACGACGAGTTCGAAGCGTGAGGTTCAATGCCGTTCTGCGGAGGTCGGAAGCGTACGGCGGACTATATCGAGATATATTCCTGACGCTTCTGCCAGTACAATCTCGAAACTTTACCAGAGCGATGCTTTCACTTTCAGTCAAAACACCACTGCGACAACATGTCGCGCCCGAGCATCAGCGACCTCACCGACGACAACGACATCGCGAAGCTCGCGCGCGAAACATGGCTGTCCTCATCCGCGCCTCCAAAGGTGCTTCCACAGACACTCGGCCAGCTGTGGAAGCTCGTTGAAGACGAACAATTCTCACAATTCTCCCTCCTCCTCCTCGAACAACTGCAGACCGTCGAACGATACCTCTGGCCAGGATACACCGACGATGCCTCCAACCAACACGTTTTATTGCTGTGTTTGCTGGCCAACACCAAGCGACAGGAACATCTCCCCGTCTGGCCTCTCTTCACTTCCAATCCGGACGGTTTCTCGAGTTTCTTCCAGCGAGTCATTCATCTCAGCATCGACACGTCGGTCGCGACCAATCTGAGGACTTATCTCCTCACATTCGTCGTTGGCGCATTCCAAAGCCTGGACCATGGCATTGTGAGGAAGGAATGCGCTCCGCTGGTTTCAATTGGCATCTGGCACAACCTGCACAGCGCAACTTCAAGAGATGCGCGTTTGGCAAAGAGCGCGCAGTTACAAAAGGCGTGGCGAGCGGCAGGGAAGAAGTTTGACAATGCGGACGGCGCAGGGCAGGCCAGATTGAGGTTGGAAAGGAGTTGGTTGCACGCTCTGCTGCTGAATTTCTTCGATATGCTATACAATACGAGATCCACGGCAGACCAGCGACAGGACAACACACGGTATTGCGAGCGTTTACTCGAATTGCTCGCCGATTTGCAAAGCCAACTTCCGACGAGACGATATGTGAACACACTGCTGCATGATCTCAATCTGCTCACGGTCATCAAACTGTCGCCCGTCTTCCAAGACGAGGAAAGTCTCAGGGAAATGTACACTTTGCTCGAGCACTATAGTCTGTTCCCAATTGAGGATCAGACCGGTCGACAGTTGGGCAGGCAAGAGTATGAGGGAGAGCAGAATGCAAGAATATCGCGGCTGCAGAAGGCAGCGCAAAAGCTGCAGCCGGAGAAGTTGAAGATCTTGGTGTTGCAAAACTTCGGCGCTTTGTCGCAACGGGCAGAGCTCCAAGGCCACCTGGAAGACTTGGCCGATGCTGAGCTGATCGCGCTGTGCCAGGAGATGGACTTACGAACTTTGGAGTATCCTGAATCTTCTCTGCTGGTTCGCGATCGCGCCTTCCTGGTGGAATCGCTTGTCTCGTCGCTCGAAGCAAGACCATACTTTACGGAAGAATTGCGACATCTGCCAATCCTCCCCAGCGAGGCCGTCCTTTACCATCCCGCCATGCTGCGTACGGACGGACACAATGCATCTGAACCGCTCTCAATTCCCAAACTAAACCTGCAGTACCTCACAATCGGCGACTTCCTCTGGCGCTCATTCGTTCTGTATCGTCACGAGGCATTCTACGAGATTCGAAAACATCTTGAAGACACCGTCAAGCGATTACAGCCACGGAAAGGAGGAGGCGTAACACGATTCGATGGCTTCTCCCGCATGGCCATTCCCATCAGCAAGCCTGCAGTCGTTGATGCTCTGCCACCTCGTGTAGGCGAGACAACGCCGGCCGAGGTCAAGGTCGAAATCATTCTGGACGTAAGCAGACTGCAGCCTGGTTTACGGAGAGAGTGGGAAAGTCTCCGGCCCGATGACACAGTCTTCCTTTTGGCTTTGCACCCTGATGAGACCTCGACCAAATTGACAAATGGCGGCTCAAAGCACTCTCCAGCTGAAGCAATCGGTTTGAAGGAGATTCGATGCGCCGATGTGATCAGCGTTCTCGACGACAATGGGAGACCTTTGAGACAGAACCAACATGCGCAGAGCAACGACGATCAGTCGCGACCGAGACAACGCCGGCTACTACTTCGAATGGACGCAGCTTCGTACAAAACGGACAAAGCGCGAGCGGACGCTGGCAAGGGTGAGGTGTATGAGCACATCAATGTCATTGTGCGGAGACGTGCTAGGGAGAACAATTTCCGACCAGTCCTGGAGAGCTTGAAACAGCTCGCTCTGTCAGACTCGCCGGTACCATTGTGGCTGCAAGAAGTGTTGTTGGGCTATGGAGATCCATCATCTGCCTCTTACAAGCGCTTACCGAACCGCCTCAAGAGTGCTGACTACCGCGACACGTTTTTGGACTGGCAGCATTTGATTGAATCACTTCCTGGGAAGACGGTAGAGCCTGAAGCTTCTCAGAATGGCATCTTCCCACCTCCGTATATTCTGGAAGCTACGGACAGCCAGCCGCCACCACCACCCATCAAGAGCAAAAAGAGAAGACGAGATCAACCTGACGGACCAGAGCCAGCACCCACGGCAGAAACATTCAAGGTCTCGACCTACCAGCCCGTAAACACTGGTCCATACCCAATGGACGCCCCAAGGCTCAATAACATCCGATTCACCCCGACTCAAATCGAGGCCATCACTTCAGGTACACAGCCAGGTCTTACGATGATTGTTGGACCGCCTGGCACCGGCAAGACAGATGTCGCGACTCAGATCATCAGCAACATATATCACAACTTTCCGCAGCAGAGGACATTGCTGATTGCACACTCAAATCAAGCCCTCAACCAGCTGTTCCAGAAAATCGTCGCTTTAGACATTGATCAACGGCATCTGCTAAGATTGGGCCATGGAGAGGAGGAATTGACGACAGAGGCGAGCTTCAGCAAAGCGGGCCGAGTCGAGTCCTTCTTGGAACGCGGAGGCTATAACCTCGCGGAGGTGCAGAGGCTTGCCGACAGCATCGGTGCCATTGGAGCTCATGGCAGCAGTTGTGAGACGGCTGAGTACTTTGATCAGGTCCACGTACAGCCGCGATGGAAGCGATACTGGGAGGAAGTGTCAAACGCTGATCCGTCAAGTGTGGAGGAGATTGTGGTTGCGTTCCCGTTCCACAACTACTTCGCCAACGCACCTCAACCACTCTTTCCAGACGAAGCCGGACGCGAGAAGTTGATTGACATTGCGAAGGGCTGCGAGCACCATATTCGCCGCCTCCTCGACGAGCTTGCTGACATTCGACCATTCGAAATTCTCCGCGCTCAGCGAGACAAAGCCAACTATCTGCTCGTTAAAGAGGCACGAATCATTGCCATGACATCGACTCACGCGGCTATGCGCCGACAAGAGATTGCTGGTCTCGGGTTCCACTACGACAATGTGATTATGGAAGAAGCTGCGCAGGTCACGGAGGTTGAGAACTTTGTGCCATTTGTTCTTCAAGCTCCTCGTACACAAGATGGAAAGGCGCCAGAGTCGCAGATTCAAAGAATCGTTCTCGTCGGCGATCATCTCCAGAACTCGCCTGTCATCCAGAACAGGGCTCTCAAGGACTACGCAAACTTGGAGCAGTCCCTCTTCCAACGTCTCATTCGCCTGGGCGTCCCTCACACCACCTTGAATGCCCAAGGTCGGTCACGCCCCTCTCTTGCAGCTCTCTACAAGTGGCGGTATCCCTCACTCGTCGATCTTCCCTTCACCTCCACATCTCCCGAATTCCTCGCAGCCAACGCTGGCTTCCGATACGACTACCAATTCATCGACGTTCCAGACTACAAGGGCTCCGGAGAGAGCGAGCCCTCTCCGCACTTTCTTCAAAATCTAGGGGAAGCCGAATATGCAGTGGCTCTCTTCCAGTTCATGCGTCTCCTCGGCTATCCCGCCGAGAAGATTAGCATCCTCACCGCCTACGCTGGTCAACGCGCTCTGATCAAGAATGTCCTCGACCATCGCTGCAAGACAAACCGACTCTTCGGTCTGCCCGGTTGGGTCGGTACTGTCGACAAGTACCAGGGCGAGCAGAACGATTACATCATACTCTCCCTTGTTCGCACTACATCGCCTGGCTACCTGCGCGACCTCCGGCGCTTGACCGTCGCGCTGAGTCGTGCCCGATTGGGACTATACGTGCTGGGCCGAAGGGAAGTTTTCGAGTCCTCGCTCGAGCTGAGGGAAGCTTTCGCGCCGTTCTTTGCACGGAGTCAAACGTTGGAGCTCGTCACCAATGAGATGTTCCCTACAACGAGACGCGCTGACGACGAGACTGGTCACGTCAATGGAGCCGGTGGTAGTACGACGACGATGGAGGGCGTAGAGCATCTGGGACAGTATGTTTTTGAGATGACGAAAGCAAAAGTCCAGGCTTTGAAGGCCGGAGGTGGGGCGTTGCCGCCGCCTGCTCAGACGAAGGAGCTGCCAGTCGAGGATGGTGAGGAGGACGAGGAAGAAGGAGATGGCGAGGACCTGATGAATGGGGACGAACTGGACGATTCGGAAGTTCAGGTATCGTAAGATAAGGCAGAGCTGCACTGTGCATTTGGAGCAGTATGTTGCCATTTTTGCGAGTGAAAAGTGTAGAAAGTACTATCGGAATATGTACAATCAGGCACCGAACAGACTCGTCGGTTGCCAAAAGCAAGCCTCGATTACCACCCTTTCACGAAAGACTTGCTGCTGACAAGCTCATGCCTCAGCCAGTGACCCTTTGCGGGAAATTTGCTGAGCATCTCTGCATTGCACAACAGATGTTTGCCACGAGGTCTGCTGTGGATCTGACCCGAGAGCAGGAAATCCTCCGACGCACACACTCTAAGCCCATGTCACCCTCACGCAGCACAAAGTCCCACGCCGTTCACACGTGGCGGACCCAGTCCTTCACCCTTGTCCATGCTGTACAACCAGCACGATGCCACCATTGTTTCGAATGTGCACGCGACCTTCCGTGCATCTTCCACCACCCAAAGAGCCCAAACAGCCGAGATTAAGTTACCGGCAAAGCGGATGGGTGGTGACACGGCTCTCGGCCAATGTCGCGGATACTGCAGACAATGTGGAGCTGTCCGAAACTCCAGCCGAAAGTCTTTCATCAATCATGACTGCATTGTAATCATGCTCAGACCACATATCCCGTGAATCGTCTCCAAGCGATGCAAGCCTCCGGTGCGAAAGAGCGGAAGCGATTGTGTCTACCAACCCATGCTCGCCATAGCTTCCTCATCGTCTGCGAAATCGTCATCTTCTTCAGCAGGAGGCTTCATCGCCTGTACACTTGATTTGTCTCTGGTATTGCTCTCTTGCTCCGCCATGAGCGCGTCCAGATCATCGTCGTCGGAATCCTCAGCAAACGGTCCTCGCGTCTTTACAGGTTGGGAAGGAGCAGCAGCAGCATCATCAGCAGCATCATTCTCTGCGAGCAGAGCATCCAGCTCATCGTCGTCAGGCTCGTCTCGCGAATCGTCTGTCCGATCGGGCCGTGTGGTATCGCGACCTGGTTCCGTATTGCCTCCACTCTCTGCCATCAACGCATCCAGCTCATCTTCCCGAGACCCGCCTCCTACATTATCGCCGAACATCGGGCTTTCCTCTCGCTGGCCATTCGCATCCGTGTTATCTTCTCCAATTGCACCCGACATTTGCACGTCTGGATCCAGGCCTTGCCGATTTGGCTTTGTGTCGTCCAGCCATGCTCTTCTTGTGACTTGCATACGCTTACTGTGTCCAACCTTTTCCACCATTGTCAGAGCATCGCGGAACTTCGCTCGCGGATAGAGATCGTCCAGCCATAGTTGATATGTGTTCAGAAGGTTCGATATGTCGGAGAACTCATAGCCCTTGCCGCGGAACTTGAGCTTTGTTTTCGTGATCTTGCGGAGTCTGGGAATACCGGCATTGGACAGTAATCTGTGTCCGTCAGCACTGTGCAATGCTTTTATCATGCGAGAACTTCCTACCGGTTCTCGTCCAATTTTGGAACAGGATTCCGCTTTTTCTTCACCTGAACTTCCTGATCTTCATCGCGTGCTGCCGGTTCCGCTGCTCGTGTATTGCCCTGCTCGCCGGCCTGGACTCCAATGTCGTTCAGGAAGTCGTCCACGGCATTGTCCATGTCCAGCAAGCGATCCAACTCATCGTTCGTAGTCGCGCCAGCATTGGCGTTGGGAGATGCTGCGTAGGCCATAGTGTATTGTGGTCGTATTGCTGTCGTCGGAAAAGCTGGAAGACGCGTTGGAGGTAAAGAATACGCGACGGAAGTCGCGCTAGGAATCTAAGCGAAAGTTTAACGTGACATCCTTGACAGTCTTGAACATCCGCTGAGCCGGTGGGTGGTCCGGTGAGTGGTCCCCTTAATGAAAATATTCATTCAAGGGCCTCTAATTGATTTCATTCACAGAGCCAGTCGGTATTCTCACCCGCCAGCCCTAGAATGTTGATCAAAGCCTAAAATCGGACCACCCACCGGCTTAGCGGATTCACTCGGATTGCTGCGGCGACATCATCTCGCAAATCACATCAAAGCGCAATCACCGACAGCACAACGATCGCGCCGGAACCTCGCACAAGTACAGGACACCCGCCGAGGCTGCTACGGACTTTTCATCTACCGCGGTCAGCAATGTCCGCATAATAACATCGAAGATTCCTCCGCAGGACCAGCGCAATCCTCGCCATCATCAAGTGGACGTCCGAATCTCCTAGCGATGGCGGTCGAAATTGCATCGGATCTGCAAGTGGTGGCTCAAATTGCTTCGCGACTGCAATCTCTGCTTCGGCGGGCCAGCGCGGTCAAACCAGAAACTTCCGTGGAGCCTGCATTACCCACCGCCGAGTTCGTAGACGACATTGAAGCGCTGCTGGATGATTTTGCGGAACACCACGATCAGCAGTACAAGTTTTCTGCTGTGGAAACTGCCGTGAGAGAGGTGTTCTACTCATTGATCACGTCTACTAGCATTAGCGATCCGGCTTTCGTCGGAGTCTGGAATCTCCTGGACATTGTTCTCATATGCGGTGATCGCGGCAGATGCGACGCTGCTCTCATTTGTCTGCTGCTGGAGGAGCTTCTGGATAGTCAAACGACCGATGGCTGCAGGGTTGTCTTCGATTATCTCGATTCTCGCCGGGATCGACTGGCACAGAAGGATTTCCACAAGAAGAATTTGATCTTCCTGCGATCTTGCAATGAATTGCTGAGACGATTGAGCCGAGCTGAGGATGCAATTTTTTGCGGTCGTGTCTTTTTCTTCCTATTCCAGACATTCCCACTGGGCGACAAGAGCTCCGTGAATCTGCGAGGAGAATTTCATGTCGAGAATACGACAAAGTTTGACGAGTCCGAAGTCTTCCCGGCAGAGGGTAATGGCGAGCAGATGGAGATTGACTCCCAGCCAAAGGAGGAGCCGGTCAAAGAAAACACACCCGCGCCTGCAGTGCCCACCAAGCCTGGAAGCAAAGCCGTCCCGGTCAAGGCGCCACAGAAAAAGATACCAGAAGAGGAGGCACTTCCTGCAAGCGAGCTGTATCCCATTTTCTGGAGACTCCAGCATGACTTCTCGGACCCAACTCGACTATTCGACACAGCAAAATTCACGGCGTTCAAGAAAGGATTGGCAAGTACCATTGTCAAGTTCAAGAAAACGCCGACAGTGGTACAAACGAAGGCTGGCGAAGAGGAGAAGCGAGGCACGAAGCGAAAGATTGGCGAGAACGGCACCGTCGATGACAGTAGTGACCACCTCATGGATAACTACAACCCGAAGTACCTCACGAGCAAGGATCTGTTTGACCTCGAGTTGAGCGATCTGGCCTTTCAACGCCATATCCTGGTCCAGGCGCTGATCCTCATCGATTTCCTACTATCATTAACCGACAAAGCGAAGAAGAGGTTGGCTTCGTTGACGACGACGAACAAGTCTATGCTTTATTCTTTCGCGCTGAATGAAGGAGACACGCAATGGGCGACCACAACGCGATCGACCATCACTTCTTACATTTCATCGACGGCAGAAGGGCGACAATATTGTCGTATGGTCGAGACAGTCCTTGCTCGAGACAAGAACTGGGTCCGCTGGAAGGTTGAAAGCTGTCCCTCGATCGTGCGAGGTCCTGTTTCGACTGAGCAAGAGATGGCTGCAAGAAAAGGAGCCGCACAGGCAACTCGCCCTCGCAAGATTCCGGATAAACCTATGGGCGCCATGAATCTGAGCTTCCTAGATGAGGGAAGCGGCGGCGGGTTAGAAGCGTTGAAGGATCCGGCCCGCTACACTGCGCCCACGATTGAGCAACTGGTGGACAAGGTAAAGACCGACAAGCTGGACGCAGACTTCGCAGCAGACGCTGAAGAGAAAGCCAGCTTTGAAAATGCAATTCAGAATGCCAAATGGCGTGCCCTGCGGCAAGCACGATCGTCAAATTTGAGCTTGTTGAATAAGGTGGAGAGCACGAAAGACCTCGAGGAGATGCCCATCGTGACTGCCGAGGACTTGGAAGCAGAGGCCGAGACTGAAGCAGCGGAACAGAATGGAGATGATGCCGCGGTCACTAATTCGACGAACGTGGGCGAGCGAGAGAACACTACGGTCGTCGACGAAGTTGTCGCAGATGCTCCTGAGGAGGAGACCGCGGTCACGGAAGCAGCGTGATCCGCGTTCAATATGTTGTGTCTCGAAAGCGTAGAGAATGCCAAGATATATTTGAATCCGACTCTCTGCTCGACAGATGGAATCTGGACCCCAATCTCGCAGCTGAGCGGTGCGCAATCAGACGTTCAGTTATGCAGGTACATATCCGAACGATGGGTATGAAGCCGCAATCCTTCTCGTTTAGACGCGCAGCGATCTGCCGTCGTATAGGAGTGGTGCTATTGCTTCTCACTGTCACAGCCTTATTGGTGTACTGGCTCGCTGGTCATCAGAACAGTTGGCCATTCCATTGGCACGATATTGGGACCGTCTTTAGCACCGGAGGAAGCCCCAGATTGGGAGAGGTCGGTGCGAGTTCTTGTACTAAAATCGGGACTAAAGAATAGAAGGAAGCCAAGCTCAGCCGTACAGTCTCTCGGCAATTACATTTGCCGCCCCCAAGCTTTGATACTGAACTCTGCCTTGAAGTGTTGAAGGATTGAAGGCCAACAACGGATTCCAAATCACTCTTGGCACTTGGTTGGAACTGCGTTTAAGCTTAAGTTTGCACATGTGGCCATCATCACCCGTGACAAGCATAGTTCAGTTTGAGTATGATCCTCTGCACTGTGCAGATGCTTCCCAAGTCGAGCCAAGTGCAAGTTCTCCTTCGCTTGAAGCTGCTGATAACTTCACTCTTCGCCCACTGCGCTGTCTGAGAATCATCAGTCGGTAGCACGGTGCAATCTGAATAAGTCCTGCAGGTCCTCGATGGCGGGTCTTCCATCTCATCTGCCCAGGCAGCCTGGTGGTGTTTCGGCCGTACGTCGAGTGGTACGAAAAGCGCTTTCGACATCAGGCAAGCCTTGCGTTGGGCAGGCGAGTCCCGTTGATCTAGCGTGTGGAGTGTGCGGATCGTTGACGCCATCTGCGCATATAGGCTCACGCCCCGGAATTTGGACCAGATTTTCTTCTGGTGAGGCCAGGCTTACAAGCTGTGAGCACGCCCATCGGAAGCTATTGATCATGAATGAGGAAGGCACCCACAGCCGTATGACAGTCGTTACGGCCGCTCGTGAACGTCTGACGATGTTACCTGGTCTTGCGGCGTCATCGCCGCTGGCCGAGAGGCCATGGCTCGGATGCGTGACTTCCACGGAAGATGTGGTATCGTGCCCTGCAACTCGTCCGCACGCTTTCTGTCGTGGACGGCCCTGGCTCATGCTGGCCGTCGTCTGTCCGGACCTAGGGCTTTTCGTATACCCGCGTCGAGTTGATCGCCGCGTTGTGGTTCAGGTAAGCTTTGTGCCGGAAATCTTCCAAATAGTCGATCGGATAGGGCACGGGGCGAAGAGTGGAGTGACGCTCGGTCAGAGGCCGAACGTGCAGGATGGTCATTGGAGTCACTACTGCTTTCCGATTGTGGCAGTGTCTGTGAACAGAGTTCCATGTTGTGCAGAAGCACTTGTGATGATCGTTGGTGGGCCGGCGATCAACGAGGGCTCAGGGACTGCTCGGCTATCTCGCACGGGACCTGGGCATCAATGAAGACGGAATCGTCAGCTCTCACCGCCAGATATCAGCTCGAAGCGATGGAGCATGTCGATCATGGTATCGCATATATTTCCTGCATTCTTTCCTCTTGGAAGTTGGAGAAGAAGAGGAGTCAGAAGGACCAGGATTGTCGACCGGGCCCTCCAACGCCCCACAATCCTCTCTTGATGAGGGAGAACCTTGGAAGTTCTCCCCGTCCCGGGCGCTCGTTAACCGCTGCAACTGGGCCAAACCTTCTGCAATGACTGAACTCTTTTTGACATCACCGCCGATTGACCATCATCATCCGACCCGAGCTGTGCAGGTGACGGCACCGAGTGTTGCAGCAACAATGGGCCGCCGGTCCCATTACTGCCGGTTTCGACGTGGCAAGCGAGTGCATCCCTGAGCGCGATCAAACAGCGCCCGATTCACCTCCAATTTCCGACCCACTACTCTCTTCGGAGAAATTGCAGGTCAAGAGCATCTGCATGCTGTAGGCGCCGCCGGACAGATGCGCCCACAGCGTCCACCGTGTACTCCACCCCTCAGTTCTGCTCCCAGGGTCTGCGGGCAAGCGAGACCATGTCAAACGATAGAACGTTTGAAAGGTGGCACCAGATCATGGCTGGCGAGGCGATGTGGTGCACAACAATCATCAATAGCACGTGAAGTCCATGTACCGGCCTGTCAGCCGTGGGAGATGCGCATCCACGAAACCCTGCACGGACGCCCAGCGGGCAAGCTCGACGCTCGTCAACTTCCTTCCTTCAAGCCCCCGCTGCTGATCTCGCTCCATCCACTGGCGAGAACAACCACACATGCAGGGGTGCATTTCTCCTCGACGTGACCGACAGTACAGTGCTAACCCGGACGATCACCGCTGGACATTGAATCACAACTAACTTGCCCGATGCGGCAATCACATCTTCCGCTCTGGGGAGGTGGGAGCCATCGACCGCTACCAGCACTTCGGAACAAATACGCTTTACCTTAGCATACCAAACATTGCCTACGAGGGCACACCGAGAATTGCCTGGAAGATGAGCCGGTTCGGACCGTGCTATCGGATTCCGATCTTGGAGGCTTGCGATCTAGAAATGAATCCTCCGAAGCAGACCCACTGGTTGGTGGATCGTAAGCGACTGGGCGAGTGCCGCGACAGGGGAGCGTCGGCATGGTCCTTATCGATCATGGATGGCCCTAATTCTCAACGAGCACATGTCCATCTTCACGGATCGACTAGGCCGTTTTGGTGGCGGCGTTGCGTCAGTCGTTCACGCAGGAGCAGCTGTTCAGGGCAGTGAAGTGAAGAATGTTCGCAAGCGACGGCGGGCGCTTTCAACAACGACCCACACGATTGAGTTGGCTAACTTGGTCAGTGTCTTTCAGATGCCGCAGCTTGGGGCTGCAGGATCTTGCTGCCACAGGTACACAGGCGGTCCACGGGCGACTAGTCCCCGCAGAGGTCCACGCCTTGTTGACGAGCTCAATGATCCTTACTAGCACATGCGAGACTCGAACGGCTCTCTGGCAGCCAACCACACGTGGTGAGCGTGCATTTTGCCAGGACGCTCTCCCACCCTCGCCCCTTCGTCCTCAAACTGCATCTAGTCTTGCGAGAGGGGCATGACCCGCTACTAGTGTCTACACTTCGAAGATCGTTCCAACATCCCTGGGATCTTCTCGGCACGCAGGCGGGCCTTTATACGTTTATGGCTGTTCAGGACCCTTTCGGTTCGTTACCCGTCCGCTCTACGAGTTTCGAGTCCAAACTACTCAAGCTTGCAGCATCATTCGTCAAGTGAGCGAGTGCGGTCTGGGAAACTATCGCGCTGCCGTGCACTGAGACACACCGTTGCTCGTAAGCATCTGATGCGGTTCGAGCTTAGAAATCTCCCCAACCCTCTGCCTCCCTTTGTCAAGGCCAGGGCTCCAGCGGACCAACTACTTCAACAGAGGAATCCGACAGACGGGCACCACTGCATCAGATCATTCGCCTAATACCACATCGTGCCCACTTTGAACGGGCTTGCTCATCAAGGCGCCGCCGCCTAGCCAACACACTCCTCTCAGCTCCGCCTTTTCCCAGCACACCTGCTTCGATCACGAACCACACGATACCATCGTTGCCTCTATCCACCTGATCTCTCACGTTGAGATTGACCTCACGTTCGACCCTCGGAAGGACCCCGGTCTTCTACAATCATCGACTGCTCAGTTACTGCGATATCTGTCGCTTTCCACAGCTGTCGAGGCGCTCTCGACCAGTCACCAGGTTGTCCCTAGAAGGTTGGCGTCCTTCCACTTGGTTGCACGATTGTGATCTTGTTCTTGCAATCGACAATTCGCAACAGAGGCGTCACGACGATCGTTTCGAACCATCGCCTGATACCATCGCCTCCTTCGAAACGAGGTACCAACGTTGGCCAAAGATATTCCTCGATCAGACATTCGACCAACTTGTCTGAATACATCGGGAAGCAGTATCCGATCGGTAACATCAACTTCTTAAGGCACTTCTTCCTTCAAACATCGCAAGCCAGACTCTGTGCCGTGCTCGCCCAGGTTTGTTAATCATGCGACGCTCGTACAGAACTACACTAACTCTTTGATGTGTAGCGCAAGTCACCGTAGTATCAGCCACTTTCCAAATGGTGGGAGGAAGGTTCATGGTTCCACTTTCGCCGCCGACCTCACCACGTATGTTGGACACGTCACGGAGCGAAGCCGATGAGCAGAAGCGATTCTTGCATGCGTCTTACGGTCTGCACGACACTTGCTATCGAGACGGATATCCGAGCCAACCGATGCATCACGAGAGCTCCGATGTCTTTGCCAATGAATCGCACCGACAGTCTCTGCGACCTTACAGGTCGTTCCCCCATTTCCAGGGCACTTCTGTTGGACCAAATCTGCAAACGCATGGGTTGAACATGACCCCAGAAAGCCATGTCAGCTCTCGCGACTATCCTTTCCCGCAGCTCATGCAGCCTTCTGTCACAGGTGCATCGATGTCTGCGAAGTCTGCAGATTCAGCACCGCCCAGTCCAGCCGATCGACTGACGCCTCGCTCAGCAGAGCAGAGCGTCAAAGCGGATGATGATGACGAAGAGATGGTAGATTCAGGAGGCGAGGACGAGGACGATGCGCTCGACAAAGTGAATATGACTCCTGCTGAGATACGTGCTCAGAAGCGGAAGATGAAGCGGCACAGGTTCGCAAGCACCATGCTTAGGTATCATCAAGCAATAGTGCTGACTCTCCCGCAGACTTACACACACGCAGACTCGGTTTTTGGTGAGCGAATTTGCTCGTCAGGCTCACCCTGATGCAGCACATCGCGATCGATTAGCACGAGAGATTCCTGGCTTGAGCTCTAGACAAGTCCAGGTCTGGTTTCAGAATCGGTATGTTGAGTGGAATGCTTGCGTAGTGCCTCCATGCAAGACTGACATCGTTATAGGAGAGCGAAACTAAAGCGCTGTTCTACTGCCGACCGCGACCGTATCATGAGGTCAAGAGCTTTGCCAGCTGATTTTGACAACACAAAAGCACTGCGCTCGCAGTATGGCGCATCACCGTCCTCGATGAGTGTACCGACATCAGCCGCGAGCGGAGGTCCGACCCTTGCTGATCATACGAGCGCACGATCTCTGGCATTGGAAACGACGCAAAGAATGTCAGAGTACGACGGTCGTGGACACTCATATGCGAGTCCTACCGGCGTCAGTCCGGCACTTGGATCTTTCGCATTCACTCCTCCAGCAGCGGACAGCATTTCGCCAGATTCAGGAGGGATTTTGTCGCCATACATTTTACAGCATCCCAACGTCCAGGAAACTTCTAGGAGACACGGTATTGGTATGCCTCCTGCGAGCTATGGCTACGCTCATCAGAGCGCCTCGTACCGACTGCCGTATGATGAGCGACTGGTGAGACATGCTGCCGATGTGACCAGCGCGCCTCTCCGATCAAGTGTCTCTCATTCGGGTCTTCGTACCACATCCGGCAGCATCCATACTCTGCCCGAACGTTCATCATCGTTTTCAGAGCATTATTCGCAGGAGAGAAGCGGTTTCTACGCTCACGGGCACCTTGTAACTCCCGCCGCGTCTGAGCAGGAGCCATTCGGCCTTGGATTTTCCTGTACGTATCGACACTTGTTCGAGACAACCTCCCACTGACCAGTCGATAGACTATCAACCGAGCGAACGAATGCAGCAGCAACCAACGGCAGACTTTGACGTCTTACGCCGCACTTCGAGCCTTGGTTCCATGTACCAGCCCTTTGCGACCGCTGCGTACACACCCTCGCCGTACGGCCAACACGCGCCTCACCAGCTGTCCTCCACACTACCTTCAGAGTACCACTCGCACTTGACGAGCGCTGGCCCGATTGAGCACGCAATTGCCTCTCACACTTCCTGCGAATACCAGCCTTCATCGGCATCACGACCACCGCACTTTGCAACCAGCGACGGTTTCAACTCGAGCTTCCAATTGAGAACAGACATGAACGATTCGATCCTTCCACCGACGTACTAAGCGGCGTACGATCATGAACGATGAACGAAATGGCGACGTTCCAGCAGGATCATGACCTTGATGGCACCAGAAGATTCCTTCCGAGAATCGCGATATATCAAACAGAAAGAGCCGCGCTGCATATATCACGACGCCCATCTATCCACCTCGCCGAACAGCGTTTGAGCGGCGATGTGAGTAGTGGACACATATTTTCCTTTGGCGAACAGGCCTTACTTCTTCCTCACGTTGAGAACCAGCACAGGATGCTGGTCTCGCAAAGCGTGTGGGAATAAAAGCTTCACTTCAGCATTTGCACCTGGATACCCCCTTCGGCCGAATCTTTGCATTCGTGTCTTGTTCTTCTTTTCATAGAAGCAGGCTTGGAATTCGGATGGGATGTGCCTGGTGGTAGGAGTCTATATATCCTTAGGATACAGGTTGGGAACTTTCGACGGAGGACTTGACACTTCTTTTCCCTTTCTTCCATCCTGCCATACTCAGGCAACTTCACAGAAGTCACATGTCTGCCCATCGCCAAGCTCGTCTGAAGACCATGTCCTAAAGTCTCGATTCGCGAGGCACACGAGCAATCTACATTCGCGGCATCTTGCTCCGAAGCCCTAAAGAAGCCGTGCGACGTCCCAGGTCGCGCCATCAACCAGACAAACCTTCATGGACTCACGAACCAGTTCATACTTTATTATACTCCTCAATCTCACTGCATCGAATGTCTGCCCACATCATCGCATCAAGACACACCTCCGCTCCACACACTGCTCATCGATATCGCGGCAAACTGCCCTACTACTCTACCACGCTGATCCATGCGACCTGAACCTCCACACACCGGTCTTCCAACCGACAAGCCAAAGCCGCCGCAAGTCCTTTCCACATCTCTAAATTTCCCATGCGCCTTCCGGATGTGGGTGGTGCTGTAATTTTGCTAAGCGAAGCAAGCATTCGTCTCAGATTTATGTCGACAGGTCACACGTTCTAAGAGTCTAGAAGCTTTTTCCTGGCGGTGTGTGGGTTTCTTTCGGTCGTACGACGCGCAGCTGGCTGGGGGAAGGTTCGAGACCTGGAAGATTTGCGGTCCCCCTGCTCTGCTTATCTCGTTGTTTGTTGAGGATGAGAAAGGAGCGGAGGTGGATCGACGTCAGTTCTCCGGTTTGTGCGACTCGAAGTCGGAGTAGACGGCACGCGGGAGTATGCCGGTGAATCGAGGGCTGGGAGCATATACAATGGTTCTTCTGACAAACGCTGGATTGATGCTCGGGAAGGGCCTCATCAAGTACTCGTCGTTTTACTGAAAGGATGGAGAGACTTCGGCTGTGTCCCAGTCATTGCAGTCGTGCCATTGCAAAATGATGTGTCAATACTGCTGTGACGCACGGCGCTTCCTCAGAAAACAACCACATCTTTCTTGTGATGAGCGTTCCGGCGATCGTCACTCGTTACCCACTTCTTCACGTTCGCCCCAAAGCTTTCGGCGTCCTCAACCCAAACTTCGACCTCGCGAAGAAATCGATGAGCACGACGAAGACGAAGTAAGAACGGCCGACAAGGGAGGCGAAGACGGATCGGAGCTGCCGTCTAGTGCCGCCCCGAGCGGACCGCGGCCGCCCATCGCAGCAGCCGGTTTCAGCTTCGACTCTTTTATCCGGTTGGCCCGTCGAAAAAGTCTTTGACTTTACCTTACACGTCGAACTCGAGCAATCAAGGACTTCTCCTGAGATTCCGGATCAATTTTGCGTTGCGAATCTCCATTTCTCAAGCGAATCACTGGAACAATGATTTGCCACGAGGAACTGGGTCTCCATGATTTGATTTGAAGACCGCCACATGTGCCGAGTCTTTGCCATATCCCGCGCAACGGAGGACGGGGCTGCGTGGGATGAGGGTTTTGCGAACGTGGCTCGTGGCCATCCACCAACTCACCGGATTTTATGGAAGCTGAAATGGCGAAGACTAGTCTCCGAGGCATCCATTCCATCTGTTGTCACGCGAGGCGTTTGTTCTTCGTGGCAATGATGCCACAGGCCGACCTGTGGAGTGGCGCATGTGCTGCGAGATGCGGTTGGCGAGCCAATTGGGCACCGGTCAAGACTTCTTCGTTATGCGTGTCACTGCAGCTCGCCGCTCGCTAGATCGTGTCAGAACTTTGACTGAGTCATTGTTGTGCAGCGAACGACTATTTTGAGGGTTTCACCCTGACGATGGGGCTGCAAATGTTGTTTTGTACATGAATTGTGTATTCGCAGTATACATCTGACTTATATAGACTATAGGTCCTTCCCACGCGGAGAACAGCAACGAGGGACTGAGACATGCCCTGGGGCAGGTGAGACAGCTTGCAAGTACCCGATAGACAACGTCACGTTCTGCTGCCCGCCGTAGGATCCACTGCTCGGAGCGAAAGATGACGGGTGCTCGGCATATCTGAGGAGGACTTGTCGTAAGAGAACAATCACAACACAAGGCAACGCATCTCGAGATACTCGCGTGCGTGACAACGGGCAAGCAAGGCGCAGCGCATGTGTTCATCAGTTACCAGTGTTTGTCTCGACCGAGTTGTGTTCATGTAAGGTGGCAGACATGGATCTTGGCTCTTGTGTAATGATGCGGACGCTGCAAACGACTCACGGACAGCGAGGCATAGGTACCAACAAGGGATCCTTTGGTGAGGGAAGTTGGAAATACGAGGGAGATACGTATTTTGGAA